>JAOBRG010030346.1:0-22813 GCA_027574985.1 Umimayanthus nakama | reverse complement strand
TAGCAATTTTTACATGGTGAAGCATTTATGGCAACTGCTGCAAATAAGAACAAAATAAGAACATTTGAGGCTGAAATTGGGCCCTCAAAATAAGAACATTGAGGCTGGGCAAAATTTTACTGGTTCTTAATTTAAAAAAAGTGTAGTCTTAGAATAAATGCATCTTTTGACGTTAATTGGTTGACCTCGTCATTTGTAGTTTATGCATAACTAACTGTGCAAATTAAAGCTCGAAATAGAGCTGTAAACTTTGGGGAGAATTTGTTCTAATTTCCTCTCTTAGACTCTATTCTTAATTAAATTCCTATTTGAGGAAGCAAACCCTTGTTTTCTACTTATTTCATTAAAGAATTGCTGCAGTTTCTTTGAAAAATCAAAGATTGCGGCAAAGATGGCGGACTTCTAGCGTAGTGAAACGACTTTTGCCAGGGCAACAGTTTTTAATTTTAAATTTTAACTATTGCTATGGAAAGTAATAAGCTTACCCAACTATGCAAGCAGTAAGAAAATCAATTGGAGGTCCAAATGACCCCCTCACCCTCCTTGGGTTAATTTGTTACGGTAAGTTGTTTGATCGTCCGAGGAATAAAAAAAAGGTACCATTGAAAACGGAAAACAAATTATGTGACTTCACGTTCTGCTTGTTTTAAGCACGAACAGCCGGTGATGATCAGCATAGGGTGTTTCGAAACAGAGCAACCCTCGACCTGGCCGGGGATTGACTCTGGTACCTTCTGGTTGGCAGTCGGAGATCTTACCAACTGTGTCAGCCTCGCCCCACCCCAGTCCCATTCACCCATCCTTCCATCGACCTTATCTCCTCCTTCATCCTACCTCAGCTCAAACAACGTTCAACTCAACATTCACTGTTCGCCAATAGTGGCAATCTGTAATGAAAATGTAAATACTTCTTATTCTGTTTTCCAAAGGAGATAAACTCGTCCTTAGTTTAAACGCCAGCTCGGCAGCGCTAGGTTTTATAGATTAAACATCGACGCAATTACCTTCTATGCCGGTTAGTCAAGTTCCATGGAGGGGCAAATGAAATAACTAAAAGGCCCAAGACATTTCTTTTAAAAATTAATCGTAAAACAACCTTATTGACCCATTATTGATAATTCGATCTCTAAACTTCAACTTAGCTTTTCAGTAATTAATCATGTTACTTTGACAGTCTGTTTTTCTAATCTGTAATAATGGAAAAAAGTGCACTCCCTGCGCATTGATTTGCTGGGCAATGGCATTTAGAATTAGAAACATCGTAACACTTTTAAAAGTCAATAACAGTATTGGCAAAAATGAAGTTAGTTCCAGACATATTGTGGCGTGCTTATGAAGCTTGAATAAAAATGAATGCTCGTCTTTAATTTTCCGCAAAATAATGTGTTGCTGTTTAATGCTAAGACTTATCTGAGAAGCCGCTAATGTGAAATTGACTGGCAGATGATTACTCATTCCTCACCGCTGGCATTGTTAATGAACCTGTACTTGAGTTTATAGGATGTTTTCAAATGCGCTCAAAGGCACAAGCTGTGTCTGGCCAGAAACTTTCTAGTGTAACAAGAGTTAAAACGTAATATTCTCGAGTAGATTAAGAATTTGTCAAATAGTTGTTCTATTTTCATAACACCGCGCCCATGAACACTACACACGGCTGTTTCATATACAGTGCAAAATTAACATAGATCAGATCATCTGCAAAAACCATTGAACTGCTGCATCCTTTGGAGTCATTATTTAAAACCAAAGACGCTGCAGTTTCAATTGAAAAAAGCCACATGAATCAATTATAAATGTGTTTAGCTTTATTTCGGCAATAATCTCCGCAATCTGATCTATAAATCTTGAGCAGTCATTCTATAAATTGAAATTACAAACCTGGCGGAGGACTTGCAGCCAAATCTTCAAGCCTTCACGAGACTGCAAGGTGATGCTATTTGATCTAGCAAAGCTATTTTGGAAAAAAATCTTGTTTTCGATAAGTAAAATAAACTTGAGCAGAGTTAACGGCCTTAAATTTCCTGCAAGAAATGTCAGAAATTACTTAGCATTTTCTAGTAATAAAACTTGCATCTGCTTCAAGTTATTTAACAAATATAGACCGAACTTGTTCTAAAAAGGACTTAAATTCTTGTCCATGTTTTGCAAACTTTGTTAAGATCCGCCGTGATTCATTAAACCAGTTATGAATATATCGCTTTTAGAAGTTCGTTCAAAATTTCAGTAACCAGTTCAATCTTTCTTCAGTAGACAGAGCTTTAATAAACCAGTTCAATCTTTATTCAGTATACAGAGCTTTATTTAAAAACCAGTTCAATCTTTATTCAGTAGACAGAGCTTTAGTAAATCAGTTCAATCTTTATTCAGTATACAGAGCCTTACTCTAAACCAGTCCAATCTCTATTCCGCATACAGAGCTTTATTAAACCAGTTCAATCTTTATTCAGTATACAGAACTTTATTCAAACACCAGTCCAATCTTTGTTCAATAGACAGAGTTTTAGTCATTAAACCAGTTCAATTGTCATTCAGCATACAGAGCTTTGTTAAATGATAAAAAATAACAACAATAAAGCCAACCCTATCTTGTCTGGGGGCAGGTTCTGCCCCCCCCCAAAAAAGAGCAATTTTATAACAATATTTGGGAGTTTAGAGCCAACATTTGACTGCTCTTCCCAAAATTTTATTGGGATTCTTTTGATAGGCATTCTGCAGCTTCCCGAGGTACACTATTTCCATAAAAACCATTAAATCAAAGGTGAACTTTTCATTTATAAATATTTCTAGTTATTAGTCATTCCAAACATTCTAGTGTAATCCAAAGAAAAATTGCAGACATAATAAACAAATGGTGAGACAATTAAAAAGGTGCATTATGGGTAATTTCTCGTTAAACTTAGAAGCTTATAGAATTTTGGTGTTTTCAGTGCATTATACATTCACCATCTCCTGAGCCACTGTGGAAGGATACTTCGCCTAAAGAGTGGGGCTGATTTGTGTGCACTGGTTTTTACTCTAGATCTACTTAGCGCAAGAGAGTCCTACAGCGATGGAGGAATGGCAAAACGACAGTGACTAGATGATTTTGGAAGTCGCAGTCTTAATTCTGCATTTAGGCATCTCAGAATCAGTTGGTCGAACGAAAAGAGCCGACCACTCAAACAACTTCAGCCCTGGTTTTCCCCTGTCGTAACTGCTCCAACCCATGCAGTTCGAGGGTCGGCCTGTACAGCCACCACAAAACTTGCCGCAGCCAGGCAGGGCACTCTCTCCTAAATGTCTAAGATCTTCGGACTCGAAGAATTTGCCATCATAATGACTTCAAGTCGAAATTCACCCGGACATCAAGTTAACCGGTTTGAATTTCTTTTAACAAATAATATGACAATTTAACAAAAATTTATTCTCTGTTCGTTGGCTTGTGATAGCTAATCTTCAATATCGGGATAATCGTGTCATGACTGAGGTCGAGTCGAAATTCGGGATTCTCTGGTAAAATCGGGACATCCCCGCCAAAATCGGGATGGTTGGACAGTCTGAAAAAACTAATAAAATTTTATTTCTTCAAACTGCTGGAAACGCTCTTAAATTGTCAAGCCTACCAACACCACTTGATGATGCATCATTTTAAACCTTTTACAATCCCTTTAGGCGGACCTTTTCTGCTCCTGACTGACAAATGAAATTAAGAAAATGTAAAAACCAAATACCGTGTACTAAATGTTTAGGAGGTGATTAGTGAAGTACAAGTAAAGTTTTTAAAAAATATATCTGTTGAAAATAAGAGTTAAAATTTGAAATCTGTAACTGCGTCATTAAAATTCTTAATCTTCAGCCGCTGTTACCGGCAGCCTTCATCAGAGGAATACTAAAGAGCAATTAGAGGTCAGGTTTTATTTCGTTTCTGATATCCTCAAGTGTTGTAATTTCGTGTGAGCTCTTTGAGCTCGTTGACTGAATCAGTACTGTCGACGGTTAAATATCAGGATTCAAAATATAAGCTTGTTTTCCTTTCATAACTTTCATTTACGCCGTGCTCCCCGATTTCAGCGTTGTCCTGCTGGATCATCATGGCCGCTGCCCTAGTTCGGCCGGACGTTTGTGTAAAGATCCAAGCAAATTCCTTTACTATTTGCTTGCTTTTAAAAACATAAGTAAATGCTACTACCTTCATTATCTTTGTTTATTGTTAAAATGCAATTAATTCATGATTAACTAAAACTAAAGTTTTTAAAAAACAAAACAAGACTTTTTTTTCCTTTCAAGACATTTCCCCAATCAGTTTGTTTTTCAACAATTCTCTTTTCGAATTTTTTTACCGCTTCTTTGTTGTCTAAAGTAAAGGCTCTATGAAAAGATTTCTACCCTTGAGCCTAAAATTGTTGTAACTTTTCAGTTTGGGCGGTTTAACATTATTTAACGGAACTAAAATGCCACTTTAAGAATAAATGACTGAGGCGGTCTTTTTAAAAAAAAAATCAAGAAGCCTCTGTAAGAAGACTTTTTGAAACGCAACTTAAGGATAGATCAGATTTTCTGATGATACGTTTGGCGACCAAAGTCTTTCGGACCTGAAGTAGTCGGTTAAGACAGAGACTATGCAAGTTAAAATAGGAATACCTTGTTTTTTAAGAATGTTTCAGTATATGATCTCCGTCGTGTTAGATAGTTTAGGTACGATAGACCGATAACACAAAGGACTTTCAGGAAGGGAAATTCATTTGCTTCCTAAATATGCTACGTTCCTTGCACAAGTTGAAATAAAGTTAACCTACCACATTGGAGATCTGCCATTGTATTTTTTGTATAAGTTAGAAACAATTCAAGACGAACTTCTGAGCAGAGATGTTAGGGAATGAGATGATCTGAATCGAGTGTGACGATACATCACCAGCATCTATCTACAATACCCTCGCCGATCTGTTGATTGAGTTAGTAATTTGGATTTATCGAGGACAGATTTCAGTCCTCACTTGTTTCTCGCGGTGTTATCAAATAATCGAGTCAGGTCAAGATGGTTGCTGCTGTTGATAAGTCACCACTAAGGGGTGCAATCAAAAATCCATTTCGCTCGATCAAAGAGCAGATCTGCCCCCTGCTTCTCATTCTTACAGGAAGCTCGATAAAGGTCGACCTGCGCTGTTCCAGCACTCTTTTCTAAACACAGCAATTATCACAGTTGTTAATTTCTAAACCGAACGAACTCATCGGCAAGCCACCACTTATATTTATATATAGTGAAGCAAAGTATTTGTGCTGTAAAACGTCCGTGCAGCTCATTGGCGAACAATTAATTAAATGTTTGAGAAATGTCCATTTGTAGACCCTGTGGTTAAATTTGTTTACATTCAATGAATCCTTGAAAACCAAAGGAAAGTTTTACGGAAATAACACGGGAAGTATTTAGTATCTTAACTTCCAAAACTAATGTGAATGTTTGCGTTTCAAATGAACTCAGCCTGGCTAGATAATTTCACTGTAGCAGATCTACATCAGAAGTTTGTTATAAGGTGTCATACTTGGGCATATGAAAAAACAATAACTCAAACTGGTTTACAACTACTAAGAAGCATTACAAACCATATTATAACAAAATACTTCTTGCTTGCAACGTAACTCGAATTACAGTCCTTTAATCCCGTTTTATACGGTGTTTACAGTGAGTTACTAACGCTATTTACTTATTCAATGCAAAGAGAAATAAGTTTTAAATGGGTAGAAGTTACTGATAAAAGTATAAAGAACAACTTTTTATGTACATTGTAACAAAACTTTATGAGTCGCATTTTTTAAACATCAGTCTTGAAATTACAATAAATTTCAGTAGAAAAGTAAACAGTTCATTTTAAAGTCAAACTATTTTATTTAAATGCATTTTTTCTGTACTGCTACACACTAGGAACGCAGGTTCGGCTGGTAGTCGTACAATTGAAAAGGTGTGACATAAGTTTCAAAAAAGATAAAATACTTATTTTGGATGTACTATGTGTTCTCATGAAGGGGGCCGCGCAGACGAGGTAGGATGGGAAGAATGTTGATTTTTTAAAAACTGTAAAAAATAACCCATGAAGTTTTATTTAGAAGACAAATACATGTAGCCGGTGATTCGAGTCATCTTTTCTGTAAGAACGTTCGGTTGTGAACTATTTCAGAACTTATACTGACCTAAATAGGCTAAAAGTTTACAGTAGCTTAAAAATTAAAAACTTTGTAAGAACGTTCGGTTGTGAATTATTTCAGTCTGTTTTGCCGAAGGAGAGTCTTTTATCAACGACGACTTATACTGACCTAAATTGGCTAAAAGTTTACAGCAGCTTAAAAATTAAAAACTTTAGAAAACAACTTACTCAAGATAAATCGAATAAAATGGCAGCATGCACGATTTTGATTTGATTCCGTCCTTGGGACTTTATACAACTGGAAGTTTTGGTGAAAGGAAGTGCAGGAACAACACTCACTGTTGTATCTCGCCTGCATGACGGTATTTTTATAGCCTTTCACAAAAAGTCTGTAATCTTTTTAAAATCTGTTTAAAATGGTTTTGTTACAACAAAGGAAGCTCAAATTTTCGCCACTACACCACTGTTGAATGAAGGCGTTGAAACTCAACCCTAGATTACAGTGTTGATAGTCAAGTGCAAAGAAAAAGCTTGTAAAAATACGAAGCGCTGGATGAATAAATTTTCTATGAAACCTGCACGTATTCTATGCGTTGAGAAAATTGTCTTTTATTTTCACAGCATTTTACAAATATTTTTAGTGTGAACTGAGTATGTCAAACCGAGAATTGAAACAACATTAAACTTGCTTTTAAGGCAAGATGTTTCTTATGTTAGTGACCTTATCTCTTTCGAAATCTTACAATAATGAATGCGGGTGATCCAGAGGAACTGAAGACCAAAGCCGATTGTCAATCTCTCAACTTGTGGCATCCCCATTCATGGCGGATATCCAATGCTTTATCCCGATGACTAACACTTTCTTTAACGACAGATTTTGAGTTGTACGGTCAACAAGCAATTAGAACTCGATTTGGACGTGATAGTTCTTACCAATAGATCAAGAGATTGCCAAGCTTAACTTGCTGTAGTTCTACTTCATGATAGCGGCAAATTTGGTAACTGGTTAGTTGAGAAGGAGTGACGCGAAATTCCGACAACTTTGCCTCATTCCAGAGATAATCATATTAACATCAGTCACTGCGAAATTCTTTGAATTTGCACAATTTCTGTCTAAGTTTCCCAGAAACACCTCTAACAGTTCAAGAGCTTGTTTAAAGCAGTTTCATTTCCTTGGATAAAATGTTTGATGATGGATGCTGTGAAAAATCCTATAATTCGCGAGCGCAATTCTTGCACAACGATTGTTCGCTCCCGGTGATTGACACTTAGTTAATGATGTAAGTATAAATGATAACACGGTATTACGGGCTAATTGTTTGGCTTCCACCCTATGATGCGAATTTGTTTTAAGAATGCCAATTAAGAACAGAATTTCGTACATTTTGATGTTTGTGAAAAATCAGATTTTTGTTTGGGAAGATAAATGAAATTTGAAACATGGTGCCTTTTGATTTTCATCTCAGAATGGAGTTCCGTCAGCTGACCCCCGCGTGTCTCAAAAGTGTTGTTTTACTAATGTTATCAAGCGGTGATGTACAATTTTGATGGGAAGAACGGAGAAAAAGAACTGATTTTGTCATGTTTTTAAAACGCTTAGCAGTTCTGTAGTTCTCCGCGAGGAGGAGAGACGAAGATGATTGATGTGACTGAGTTTGACATTAGTCTACTAGCGCATTCAGCCCCGCTCGGGACAGGGTGTTCAGTATCTCTCTTAAAAACCTAATGGTCTTAGTCGACATATCCTTCATCAAAACTCTCAATAGGATCTTAACCTTACAGTCTCTGAAATGTAACTCTTAACACGGCTGGATGCATTGCTAAATGATGGAACAAGTACAAATGTTTTTCATAACTTTTGGTTTCGTTAAAATTTTATAATCGCCGTTGTCCCTCAAATTCCACACCATGGTTCCTTGAATTAGTGACAGGGATTGTTTTGATAATGATAATGATGAATGACATAGCGCTTTAATTAGCAAGCTACTGATGCCAACTTTAGCCAGGCCTGCAGTTCAGAGTTCACACAACTCTCATTCCACTCGCGGCGCTCTCACAGCGATATTGTGCAGAACATCTCTCAACCGACCTGCGTGCGTTACACGGCCAGACAGACCGCGCTACTCTCGATAGCGGGCCGTCGTTCTCAAGTGAATGGATGTGTCCGGTTTTCTTTCTGCCAAAGCCAGTGCTTTCTCAATAGCGCATCTCATCGACGCTTCACAATACCCAGAACTAATGAATGCAAGCAGGCAAAACTCGATGTTCTGCTGGGACACGCAGAGTCTAACCAGGGATTTAGAAGGTGAATAGATGCTTCCTGTTGTTATCTACAGATATTATATAACGAATGAGGACGAGCAGATGACTAACATATTGCTTTAAATTGTTTTAACAAAACCAGAACGGTTACGAAACGCGGGCACAGGAAAAAGAGTGCTCAATTCACTGGGGAATAAGGACAGGGGTGAGTTATTTGAAGGAAGGCCTTCTTCAACCCTCTCACCTCCGTCCACTCCAACATCTCCATCGTCCACTGCTCTGAGAAGTTTAGTGCACGTCAGAGTCGAGTTGGAAATGAAAGGTCTTTGGGACGAATTTTTTTCTCTTGGAACAGAAATGATTGTGACCAAAGCTGGGAGGTTAGTCAATGGTTTGTTTTGTTTCCTGTAATTTTTGGCTTAGTCATAGCTCTTTATATGGAATAAACCCGGTTGATGTGGCAAGTCATTTCGAAGTAATTGTTAAGATTGTGTTTGACTTTAGCTCTTCGCAAGTTTTGAGCCATCTGCTTGTATCTGATGAAGCATAAGTTAATTTACGTGTAAATTGGCTCTAGAATGGCCTGCCAGTGCTACTCTATTCACACAAACCACTGGAACAAGCAGCTCTATGGCGTGTGCAAAGAAAACATTGATTTTAATACAGTTTACATATGGTCACTTGTCTGTTTATCTCATTACACGAGAGATGTTTTAGTGTTTGCAAAGCTACGGGCTCCATTACAAAAACAGCAAGAAAGTTGGCAGGACCGCGCAAGTTCGTTCTGCCTTCTGTGAGAGCTGTTTTTCTTTCGAAATATCAGAGGGTAACGAAGATGTGTGTGGCCACAAACTGACTTGATGTTTCCAGCGAAAATAATTGAAGCCTCATAGAGCATCCTGCGAAGCCATCAAACCCGATCACCAAGGTCATTCCGCATTCTATGCATTTGTTTACGTGCTGCATTAATTACTCACTGCCCCATCATCATCCCTCTTGTGCTCGGTAAACCCGCTTTTGCTCTCTAACACTTTCTATCCTTAGCTTTATAAAAGGGACTAAAAAACCAAAATCTGCTTATTTCAATTAAAACAACACTGAACAATCTTAAACAAAAACAAAACTCTGCCCTGATGCGAAATCGAATGAGTCAAGACATTCTGAGAAGATAAGAGCTGGTTTAAGATGTACGTCATTTTATTGAAAGACCGAACGATTCTGCTAATCATTTATCTGTTCGTGATAATCAGTCCATCAATTCACTTGAGGAAGTGGTATCGTCCCTTTCAGGAGAACCAACTAGGCGGTGGGAACAAGTTTACATAAAAAAACAAAACCGTGCACACGAATTAGTGACGCACTCTGCATTCATTGAATAAATGTGCTGTGTGCTGCAAAAGGTCGATGGCGACATAGCATTAGCTCCTAGAACAAGCTCGCTTAATGGTCTAGTTAACAACTTTGAATAATGAACTGCGAAAATGCTTACGTGTCAAACATAATACAAGTATTTTGGACAATTAAAAGAGTAGTAACCGCAGTTTAGGTAATAGAGTCCCTGTGTGGTTTGGGGTACATGCGTATCACATAAGTTACAAGATTGTTCCACTAGCCTGAGGCCGTTCACTTGAAATAAGACTTTAGATTCCCAAAGAATTCCCGTTATTCGTGTAATTCTGTTTATTCTCAGATATACCCCGAAGATTATCCCTTGTTTCAGCTTATTTTGGCATCCGCTGTTTTGTGGACTTACAAACTCTGAATGATACTTTATTTACTAGTTCGCTCCGTTAATCTTGAATACTACTTTTCTGGTACTGAAAGCACTGGTATGTTGTTGGCAAGTGGTTTTGCGGCTAACCTCACAGAAAATAAAGCACCTAAGATTGACAAATTCAATTATTGCGGAGTAAGAAGCGGAAGGTGCAATTTATAAACTGTTTTTGATTTTGTTAAACTATAAACCTGTAACTAAAAGATTGACCAGGGAGCAGGACACTACATGTTATAGTTTAGCTTCCATAATTGGTAAGCGTACATGGTCTAAGTGCTTGTTTTAATGCAAATAAATATTATCTGTAAACATTAAAAAACTACAAACTGTATCGTTGTTATATATCCCCGTGCATTTCTATTGGTTCTAGTTGCAGTGAGCTGGCAAGGGGCCTGCATGCAAAACGGCGGCGCTCTTTGCAGTCTCAAGTGTTTGCTGAAGGGTACTGTGAGGCTGCGTTAGTTTGTGCACGTTACCAGGAAAATCCCTAATTTGTAGCTAGAATGCAAGCATCAGCGTGAGATGTTCGCAGGTAAAAGAATGGAACATCATACAGGATATATGTAGGGATGTAGTAATGTTTTTCAAGGAAATTAATGATCCATCAGCTGATGACAAGTACAATGCTGAATCAACATAAATGCTAGAATAGTGTAGGCCGCAAAGAAACAGCAGCAAGGGTTTAGTTTTTGTGAAAAGCATGCATGCTAAAACATTTGTAATTTTGTATTAAGATGTTACCTTGCAAACATGAAGACTTGGCAATTAACGTTAACATGTTTTGTAAATCCATGAGTGGCTACAATAGGCGCTAGAAAAACAAAATTTATTTTGTACGAATGCATTATTTGTATCGTTCCAGTTATTTGCTCGGATCCTCATACATTCACCAATTCTTTAGCAGCTCAGGGTGTAATGCGTTATTAACTACTCTACTGTATAGAAAACAGCAATAGAATTTAGTTTCTTATATTTAAGAGATTATACGCTTATCTTTTTTGGTTTTCCTGGAAACTTCACAAAACGAAGCTTTATTAATAGCATACTTTATTTAAGGTTTCTGAGCAGATTGAGATAAGTTTACTTTTTCTATACGTTTAAAATGCAAAATATGCGTGTTCGAGTTCCTATGTGGGACTGAATAGTACACCATCTTTACGAGTTAGCTTGATAGAACATCGTATTAGTAACAGATAAACAGTTTATAGATACAACAACACGAATGACGGATCGTACATTCAGTCAATTAATAAAATGAATACAAACAAGTTACTGTTAGAATTTCAGACAAAACCCGGATATTCCACACAGTTCGTGGACTTGGAGTTGGAATCATCCTTCTTATAGTTGGTGCGTTTGCAAGTCCGAGCAGTAACGTTAAAACCAATTCTGTAACAATGACATGAAGTAACTGCAATAATATGGAACAACATAAATCTGTTTCTCTTCTCTGATAATGATTTGGGTTTTAACAATAACACACGTTATCAATAAATTTGATAAGATTCGTCGTATTTTGTTGTTGTAAATCTAATCGAACAACTGCTTCATCCGGCCGTCCATGGACATGCAATCAAACAAATCAAAAAGGCTCTCTAAAAGAACAACGGTTTGAAACAGATCACTAAGTACTATGTGGTTCAAAGTTCTCTGTTCGTTAAAAAGAACGGTTTCGTGATGTTGTTGACACTGAAATCTCCATTATGACATTTTTATAGTTTTTATCACTTTATGTCGATATTATTGGATGTGTTTAACACCTGATCTGTCTTCACGTGTACCACTGTTTCTTCAACAACCCACATCTGGGCGCCAAAAGGTACCACGTTGAACTCACCGAACCCTGCTGCAATTTGATTGTCAAAGCTCGGAAGAACTTAGCTGTTAAACCATACTTTATGTCAAGTTAGCTATAGATAGAATGTCAAGTGAAGGTTTCTTCTTGACGCTTCAGAGCGCAATGTTTTGGGAAGGATTCCTTGATCATTTCAATCAAATTTAGAATAATGGTTAGGAAAGTGTGGGGAGAGTACAGCACGGCCGCTGGTATATCCTTTAGTTTGTAACTATACTACATTACACAAAACCCAATTCAATGATCTGGTGTAGACTATAGTTACACATAATGTGTTCATTCTATTATCATGTAGTTGTATTAGGAATTATAAAAAAAGAGTGATGGAAAATTTTAAGAAAAAGCGCAGCAACATTATTTTACTAAGCGTGACACTACGTATTAAAAAACACTGCACTATATATACACATATATACATGTATATATTATAGAAATAGAGTCTACACATATATACATTTTATACTGAGCAACTTCACAATAAAAGGTAAATTGTATGTTTGACCACTGAACCTTGCTCAGTGTGTTTCTTGCTATACTCGTGTAATGGATCTACCTTTTTCATATCTTTTTCATATTCATGAAAAAGTCTTGAAGTTAACAGGACTTCAAGTTACGTAGCTTTGTGGTGCTTTTGTTTCAGTTGCATAAAAAATGACATTAGATATCGTGAAGTAAGCTACGCATAGCGTGAAATGAAGAGTATACCAAGATAGAAGACAACGTAAGACAAGGTTGTTCAGGCACTTTAACCTTCAAGTAAGTGCAAATCTCGCCATCTGCCGCTGAACCAGCGCTTAGTGATTCCATTATCTGAACTATACTCTAGTCTGCGTATGTTGTTGAAAATAAAGGTAGAGAAAAAGTATAATTCTGGAGAAACAAATCAAATAACATTAGTTTTATAGAACAATAAAAGGAAGAGCAATCATTTGCGGTCCAGCTTTCATTTTTATACCAGTAGAAACTTTTATGCCAAAACGTTGATATCAACATGTAAATACTACCATTTTCAACTTCTAAGACCAGCCAGTTTCGAATGAGTTTTTGTACTTATTACTTAATATACTTCATAAATGTTTAGTTCTTGTTGCAAAGATTTTTTCAGTCAAAGACACATGCTTCTATTCTTGTATGTTTTAGCTCAGATATAACATTGCTATCATGCAGTAGTACAAAAAAGGAAAAACTGTGGGAAGAACTCTCAAAATGGATGCATGTTCTTTATGCAGCAAACAGCACTAGAACCACAACTAACCTGCTTTTTTAATATTTTTTTAAACAAACATTTTATAATAAACATACTATACTTAGAAAATAAGTCTGTAACTTAAGAAAGGATTAAGAATTTGAGGTAAACAACTCGACTTGGCTGTGAAACTCGAGTTCAGCTGTTAATAATCATGGTATCTCCATTGTAACTCAACAAGGAATGGTGCTACATGCTAGTTTGCTTGGTTTTGAACGTCAGTTTTGTTTTTCTTAAGACTGCATACACAACGACGATATTATTTATTCCTTTTGATCGTAATAAAGACAAACAATTATAAATGCAATGATTTTTACACGTACAAGACTGCCTATCGGAAATATCGCTGGTTGACTGAACCAGCTGCTCTAGGTATGTATTTTATTAGTGGGAAAAAAACTTGATTTTTTAATATTTTTGTTTTGTTTGTACACAGCTATTTCAAAAAAGGTTGTCATAGTTAACAGTCGATACAGGAACCGAAAGGAATTGTGGGGTTCAATAAGCTCAAGTTATTCCCTACTATTATAGCATTAAATGTGCATAGTATGGAGTGCAGGCTCATCATAATGCCACGGCCATACAGCAACAACCTTCGCTGGCGCGTTATCACTCATTATGAACATACCCTTAGTTCCTTTCGGTCCCAGTATCGACTATTGACTATGACAACCTTTTTTGAAATAGCTGTATACCGATTATCATTGTGATTAGTATTATCATTATTAATATCACTAACATTATCAATACTCTAACCATTATCATAACCATCATCATTACTCTCACCTTTATCATTATTATTATTATCATTATTATTAGTAGGAGTAGTAGTAGTAGCAGTAGTAGCAGTACTGTTATTACTATTACTATTACTATTATTACTATTATTATTTACTAACACTATTGTTGTTATTGCTATTCCTACGTTGAAAGTGAAATTCTTTAGTAATAAAAGTATCAAAGTATTCTAATCGGTTGGGTTTTTTACAAAACAAGGTGAGCTGGAGTATTTCTCGGAGTCTCAGTTGCCAAACGTGCGTTTTTATAAACATCAGTCCTTTCATCAAAACTAACTATTAGTTTTTTTATTCAGAATAATGACTATTAAGTGTTTTTGTGCATGCTCAGTTCCTTTACATAAAGAGTAACTTGTTTACAAAGCGGCACGCGGCAGGCGTATTACTCTTTTGACTTTCTCCACTATCAGCCAACCAGATCACAGCGGTAGCAAGAAAAAAAACAAAGTTCACGATTTATTGTTGCTAGACTTTGTCGTCAGCTCAGAAAGAAATTCGCTGTAAAAATGTTTTGTAAACATGTTGCGTATTAACGCCACAAAAATTAAGTGGCGAACAAAACCCAGTCGCTCCGCAACACCAACACTTTAAATTTAATTTTTTTTCTCTGTCTTTTGCAAAGCAAAGCTGATGGCAATCGTTTTAACTCTCATTTCCCACAGGAGAATGTTCCCTCCCTTCCAAGTGCGACTGTTCGGCCTGGACCCGACCGCCAAGTACATCCTAATGATGGACTTCGTTCCCGTAGACGACAAGCGATATCGATACGCGTTCCACAGCTCCAAATGGCTGGTAGCGGGAAAAGCCGACCCCAGTGTACCCGGGAGAGTACATATTCACCCGGACTCGCCCTGCACGGGGGGACAGTGGATGAAGCAAATTGTGTCGTTTGACAAACTGAAGCTTACAAACAATCTGATGGATGACAATGGTCACGTGAGTATTGCCGCTGTTTTGGTACTTGTACAATCACAAATAGTTTTTTCTGTTCCAACTCTACTATAAGGACGTCGTCGCTATTAGCATCACCTAAACTTATCATAACATCATCAATAGAAATAAACCTGGAAAGTTTTTTTTTCACAATTAATAAAAGCGAAGCTTAATGTTTATCTTATTCTTTCTGTCTCTATAAGCGTAACGACACTAGTTATCTAGTTCATTTTGTTATTTGTTTTTTTATTTTTGTTATTATTGTATAATTTCTTTTTTGGATTATATTTGACCTATAAAGGTGAAACATAGTTTAAATCGCTGTTATTGTATTTGTTATGCAGCTTTGGCAACCGCTACTTCTTCTACAGTCGAACTAGACACTACGTCTCTCAATCTTACAGTATGCTTCTATTCTTTTGCTCTTCACTATTGCTCTCCCATTCTGTCGTTTTGCTTGCATGTTATTCCTCAATATTTATTGTAGTATGAGTGTCTACTACGAAAACGGTAGATAAAGTTGTTGTTCAGAGGCAATAAATATCGTTAAATGTTTTTGCAGCCTCTCTAAAAAATAGTGTAGTTAAATTGAAGATTTGCCAAATACAATTTTGCTGAGCGTAAAACCAAAGATTTTCAGGCCTGGCAGACCTTGTTTTAATCATTGGTAGAATGTAATATTCAGAGATTATTTTTACAAAAAAGGACGCCGAAAAAGCACCACCATGATTGCTTAAGCGCCGCAAATTATTAGCTAATGGCTCTTGTGGTCTAAGCTTGAAAGATTGGCTTTCTTTTCGCAGCTGGCTAAGAGCGCAGCTCGCAACTTGGTACTGCTAAATTACTTAGAATTGTTTGGAGCTATTAAAACGCTATAACATGCAAAACGAGACGAGTCTGGTTGAGAAGATGAGACGAGCGCGACAACCTCCCTTCGTCAAATTAGCGCTTCTCAATTTCAACACTCTTCCCGCATTGGATATTGACACTTTTCAACAAATAAGCTTTCAAATGATTTCTATTTTTTCATCATATAAAATGGCAGTATTAACACAGTGTGAAGGTGTTTGGTAGTTTTTGGAGTTGACAGAGCCGATCCACTTGAGCTGCAGGCCAGTCAGCATCAACAAATGATTTTGTCTGCGATAACATATTAAAAAAATTCTTGACAATTGTAATAAAGCTCATGCTTCATTTAAGCATTGTAATGAAATGACTTTTTGTCATATAGCACAGGAAGAAGTTCCTTCCCACTTTTGTGTAGCACAATCGAGGCTTTTTAGAGAAATATACGGATTCAAAAAATTTCTCGCTTTGGCCATGTATTTTGCTTGAAGAAACTGGAGTATGTGATATGTTAGTTTCGTGCAGACAACAATTTTATGCATTCTTCAACTTTGCACAGAAGAATCGCACAATGACAGCAAGGCAATTTATGGGTTTGACCTTTGGTGAACTGACTGTTGCATCATGACGAAAACCAATTACGTTTACCTGAATGTTTTCAAGAGTAGCTCAATTCTAAATCTTCCTATTAACATTTTTTGTTTTTAACACCTTTGACTCTCCGCAGCAAAATTAAAAAGTTTTGGTGAGAGCAAAACTGCCTTCCACGATAGTTCCTAACCTGCCCTGATTTTGCTAGTGCGGTTGGACAATAGCCAGCCATATCTCCACGGATAATCAAAGCTATTCAAATCTATCAGAAGTGAGGTTTATTGCTTTTATTTACTATTCGGGATTGATGTTCTCCATATGCTTCCTCACGCAGATTATTTTGAACTCTATGCACAAATATCAACCTCGTTTCCATGTTGTGTTAGAGAACTCAGAGCGAAGCCCAACTTCCACGATGCCCGAAGTTAACAAAGAGCAGGTGAAGACTTTTATCTTCCAAGAGACTCAGTTCATGGCGGTAACTGCTTATCAGAACCATATGGTGAGTACGAAAACCGTGGGAAACACATGTGGAGTTGAAGATGGCATCGGTCTTATCCTGTTAGCCATCGGCAAGTTGTTGTTTAGTTCGGGTTACAATTAATGAAACAGTTGTCTCACTTAATTTAATAATTACTTGAGGATTGAACCGTAAAATTGCTTGATAAATGATGTGTCGCCTAATGATTTATTCACAATGTTTTAAAGTGTCGGTGATATTTTCCTCTTTCAGTCTTCAATTCCTTTTAATTACCGTTGCCTTGCACCGCGTGCTTGACGATCTAAAGTCAATTTAAAATTTGTTGGAAACACATGTTCAAGATAATTCTAGCGCGAGTTGCAAAACATGTCCAAAATACCACAGAAGTTCGGTATTAAATATACCGTTAAGCCTGAAGCAATATCTGCAGAATACCCGTCATTCCTAAACCAATTTAAAAGCTGAAATACAACAGCTCAAAGAGGAAATATCTAGAATACGTTATATTGTGTGGATAGTAACTCGGCACAGCATGCTATCATACTGGTGTATGACGTACTAAAACTGCAAAATTTGGTTTTAATATGAATATTCTAAACTTAAATTATCCATTCTTGTTGTATAACTCGATGATCAGTAAGTTCAAAGTTAAAGGGAGAGTTCCACAGTACAGCGCATGTGTCAGCTATGAGGTAACCATTCAAGATTCATTGTTTACGGACTAATCAAAAGCGAGCTTATTCAATGTCCCACCACTGTAATCTTTTCGTTTGTATAAATCTTTTGATTAGCTAAAAATGCAAACAATGTACCTTATTATCACTTATTTTTCGCGAGACTTTAATTTCGCGAATTGGGAATCGAAATATTTCGCGAGACTTTAATTTCGCGATTTTGACTAATCACCTTTTTTAAGCTAATTTATTTTCGCGAATCAAGTAACTGGTGCCCTTTTGAAAACTTCCGTTTCTGTATTTCATTTAACCATAGCGGAAAAGAAACACAACACGAAACTGACTTAAATGCTCAACATTGTCAACAAAGTAAGGTAAAACATCTTCTAAAAGTAGGTACACTGATATGAGAGGCACTATGGCGCTGCCAATTAGCCTCTAGAGAAGGATCGCCTCAATGTTCCCAAAAGGGTCTTCAGATTTAGGTGGTAGACGGAAAACGTGAACAGAGGATTTTATAAAGGTCACTAATTTTTGCGTCTTTAATTTTCGCGGCACCTTTTTTTCGCGGGACTTTAAATTCGCGAATATTTAAAAATTGCGAAAATCGCGGAATTAAAGTCTCGCGAAAATAAGTGATAACAAGGTAGTCGATGGCAGAGTGTAGTGAATACGTAAACAACACTCAATTAAAGAGAAAGCAAGGCACCAAAAATCCTTGTTTGGTCAATGCAAGGCAAGCGTTGCAGGTTGCAGCTGGTGGGGTTGATTATAGTGTTAGTTCCAACTCTAAATGTCTTTCGCTAATTGAGAGCATTTATACTAGTTCGAATTTTTTATCAGCATCTTTTTCAATAATCATAGCAAGATGACCATATTTTTTCCAACAGATCACGCAGCTGAAGATAGCTAGTAATCCATTTGCTAAAGGATTTCGGGATTGTGATCCGGATGATTGGTAGGTCTTATTTTGGCCTACGATGATCTTGAACTCATCTAACTACTCTTCAGTTTGGTATAATGTCTCGTCAGGTCATACTTTGAGACTGTTTTCCTTAATCTTAAATTGAGATAATTGCTTTTAGGATTAAACTAACGTGGCATTGATGATCAGTCAGTGCAGGTGAATTACAATGCTAAAAGGAAAATGGAAGAAAAAAAGAATGTAGGGAAAAACATGATATAGTACTGCGGTGTTCAGTTTAGTACAATTTAATACAACTCAGTGAAAATGCTTAATGCTAACTAAGCAAAGACAGGAGTCAATTCCAAAACTGTTTATTTAAGCACTTTGGTTGGAATCTTGTCAGGTCGACTCGCTTTGTCCGGCTGGATGTTTTCAAGCTGTTTCTTGATACCATTAGCTGGAAAATCATCGTCAGGGGCACTAGTAAGGGAGAGTCACTCATGATGGCACATTTTCTATGTCTTCTTTTGTAAATACACTTTCGTAGTGTTCGCAAAGAACCTCAGCTTTTGCGAGGTCAGTTGAGCAAAAGTAGTTTTTCCAGAACAAGGTGGATGTCCCAGTGGATTCGGTTCGCATAAGTTTAAGATATGACTATGCCCTCATAGCGCCATTGACGACAGAAGAAGAATTGGGTGTGGAAGTAGGGTTGAAACTCCCCATGATCTCGGCCAGGTACCTGTCATAGGTTTCACGCACATGTTTGACGGTGGCATTGCAAAGGCGTTTATACGCAGTTAGATCTTTGTGTTTACCAGTACGTCCAGCTTTCTTGCGAGCTCGATCCCGTTTGTTCATCAAGCGTTTAACAGGTGGGCTTAC
This sequence comes from Umimayanthus nakama, assembly GCA_027574985.1. NCBI lineage: Eukaryota > Metazoa > Cnidaria > Anthozoa > Zoantharia > Parazoanthidae > Umimayanthus > Umimayanthus nakama. Next base: position 3,446 of record JAOBRG010030346.1, on the reverse strand, counting down.
CCACTGGAGGTATCGCTTTGCTTTTGGCAGCTTGTTAGGGATGTACTTATCAATTGCTTCGTGTATGGCATAACTCTCCTCATATTTTCAAAACCTCCTTTGAGCTACTTCGTTGAACTCACCTACACTCTTTTATTTAATTAAGTAACGTTGAATTGTCCTCGAACTGGATACTTACTTTTCTAAGTGTCCCTTTTGCAGTGTTTTTCAAGTAATGAAGCAACTGGATCAGACCTCAAACTCGTCGAGACCGACCAGAGGACACGGGAAAATGTCTCAAGCGAGAAGCGAGCCCCCAGTCAGTTCGCCGATCACCACAATGAGCCCCAGTTATGTCGCCCCCGAAAGCTTCCAAGGTATTAATATGTAACAGATTTAGTTAACCAGTGGAAAAGACCAAATGGGGTACAGCGTTTTATCTGGAAAAGGGGGTTAGTAAGAATTTATTGGGCGATACCATCATGGAGAGGAGGGTGAAACGGGGACCAAAGGGGACACTACCAGGGAGAATATGGGGTAGGAAGTCTATAGGCGCACCAGCGGGGAAGGGAGGGGAGGTGTTCACGGGTGAGGCCAGCAGGGAGGGTAAGATTAAACTGAGGGGGTCCAAAGGTGACATCCACAGAGAGAGTAAGAGATTAGAAGTCTATGGGCAACACCAGTAGGGTAAGGAAGAGAAAAGGAGTTAATCGGCGACTCCATCGGAAAAAAGGAACTGCGAAGGAACTCATTGATGACACTTGCAGGGAGAAGAGGGTATGGAGTCTGGGTGACACCAGCAGGCTGGGAGGATTGGAGGAGGTGGAGTTTTTAAGCGAAACCGGCTTGGGGTACAGGGAGTTTATCGAGGACTAATGAAAACTGGGAAAGGTGAAAGAGAGAGATTTAATGGACGATATCAAAATGAAGAACAGGATAAAAGGGGGTCGATTGGTGACACTAGCAGGGAGAGGATATCTACGCGCAACCCCAGCAGGTAGAGAAAGGGAGAAGAAGTTCATAAGGTGGGAGATAAATCGAAACGGGATCTGTGGGTAGGTGGTTGATCAGCATCTCCTTACATGGTGAATATAGTAAAGCAACGAATCTCTTAGGGCGCGTTCGATTGACTCTATTCCGGAATAGGAATAAGCTGAAAAAAAACTTTATTCAATTTTATTGGCCCCGATTCCTGCAAAGTTAGAAGAAAAATGAAATTGAGCTACATATCTCACCCCAGTCATTACGTTTAACTAGATATTTGGCTGTTCTGCGAATCAGGAGAGAATTTTGAAGTTTTATTCTTATTCCGGAATAGACAGAATAGGGTCAATCGAACGCACCCTTAATAAGTGAAAAGTTAAAATAATTTTAGAAGGAAGTAGATTTGTGTGCAGCAATAATTTCAACTGGAAATGTTCTGTTTTTAGGATAGAAAACAAAATGACAAGGTTTCATTCTTGTTTAAAATAGCTTACGATCCGAGAAACAACAACATCGGTCCAATGAGGAGAAATTTGTCACCAGTCACGTCATCACCACCAGCTAGCTACCAAATGATTGGTCAAATGATGAATCCAATTGGAGCTGCTCCTGTCTCGCCCAGCTCGCCTACGAGCCCTGGATACGGTCAGCGGGCTTACCAATCAGCACGAGTGCATCGGACAATGCCCTACCCGACCCCCATGAACAGACAAAGAACATTGTCTCACGAACAAGATGAAAATTGTTAGTAACATCCGCTTAAATAGTCACAAAACGTCAAATGATATATATTGTTACCGTGCATCGACGTGTAATGGTTGTCGACAACAATGCACCAGATTTTGAACAACAACCTATGACGTCCTATCTCGGTTTTTCGTTTTTTTGTTTGTTGTGGAAAGAATATTACAGTTGCGATTTGCAGGTAATTTAGAAGAGCAGATTATGCATTGAATAATCTACATCGTTTAGTTTTGAAATGCAGGTTGTAGCTTGTAAACATCCGTGTACACATTTAAAAATAATTGACACGTCCGGCTGCCGCGCAGGCTATTTGCTTGTTGCTTCTTTACATTAAAGTTTGTCTGAAAAATTTACGTCAGTAAAACGCGTTTCTTCAACCAGCTACAGTTACTTTCCTTTCACTTGTTTTAAAAAGAAGTTTCAGCTGTCTTCAATTTTCCTCTTTATTTCGTTTTATTCAGACGTCAAACATTCTCGAAGCAACCTTGGACATCATCTCCATGTGGTAGTTATTCTTTTCATCGATTATGTTCCTTGTTCTTTCTGTGGCGTTCTTGTCGTTTATTAGCTTTCGGCAGTCCAAGGTCGTGGAAAAGAAGAACTGTCACATGGAAATGATTCAAGCAAACACGATAGCCCGACTGAACACTCTATCATGTGAACTTCGCACAGGCCGTGGAAGCTTAGCAATAATATGTACATGTATTAACGAATGATGGAGCAAGAAAAGTTATAATACATTGATGTGAGGATGACCGCTTTATAGAATATGAAAGTACATACAGCAGGCGACTTAATGACAACTGGGTTGTCTGTTCGGACACCATACATTCAGGGCCCTGGTTGTACGATAACTTTGTACAGTGAATAATTCCCTATCCAGTGTATAAATTTGCTCGTTGTCCAATCAAAGTTAAGAACTCGATGATTTTATTGGCTGGCTAAAGTTATTCACTCTTCGTGAAAACCCAGCGCAGACGATTATACGTTTACCTTGTTAAAACATCGTTAGAGTTTAGTTTATCCCGATTCTGGCAAACCTATCCCTTTTAATATGTTATATGAAATACAACGATTCATCAAGAAAGACAAATATTGTATATACGCTTTTAAAGTACCGATTCTTCATATTTCAGGATAGGAAAATAAATGAAGTTTCCTATAAGAGCCTGTTGCAATTTTTATCTGCTACGGTGGTTATTATAAAACGAAATTTCTGCGTAAGACCTGCAGTGGACTGGTCGAACTTTTATGAAAACTTGGATAGTTAGAGAAGTCCCTACAGTTAGAAATGTCACTATAGTTAAGTAGAGATATCCTAGTAGGACTGAACAAAACCACTCTAGTTACAGTCGTTTTTTGCTCGGTGGATTGTTTCGCCATTTAGCAATGCCCGATGTGAGTAGTAGATGGGAGTATTTTGACTTTTTTATCCTAGACCGATTGGTGATAAATGGTCACTCATCAAGTACTTGATGGTTGCAGAGCCATTCACACCACGTTTTCAAGGATCTTCAAGTTTCATTTTAAAGCAATAATAATAATTATGATGATGATAATAATAATAATAATAATAATAATAATAATAATAATAATAATAATAATAATAATATTAATAATAATGATAATAATGATGATGATGATGATGATGATAATAATCATAATAATATAATAATAATAATAATAAAACAACAATAATATTAATAATAATAATAAAATAATAATAATAATAATAGTCT
>JAOBRG010030235.1:0-22815 GCA_027574985.1 Umimayanthus nakama | reverse complement strand
ATTACAGATGATATCCCTTTTGAAAACCATTCTCCGTAGAACACTGTGCTATGGTTTATCTGAATGTTTCTATTATTCCATAAAATTTCTTTTTTGATATCTAAGGCCTTTTCTTCTACGTGTCGGATCTCCTGCCAAAAGTACAATACTTGTGAATAGAACAGAGGTGTGTTTTGCAAATCGAGTAGTTTTAGAGAATAGCCACACTTTAATAGGAATGTACCGCCGTATTTGTTAAGTGAATCTGTCGGAATTATTTTCCAATCCGCTTGATCATCTTCCAAAAATCTCCTGATCCACGCTAGTTTTAGTGCTTTGTTAATTGCTATGAAGTCAGGTGCCTTTAGTCCACCGTTGCGTAATTCGCCAATCATTGTCGCCTTTTTTATTTTTGGAGGTTTATCATTCCAGATAAACTTGTAAATGAGGTCGTTTACTTTTTGTGCAAAATTATCCGGTAGCGGTAATGTCGAAGTAACATGAATCAACTTGCTAAGAGCGAAACATTTTATTAGTGTGATTTTTCCGATGAGTGTTAGGTCTCTTGCTCTCCACATATTTAGCGTTCTCTCCAGTTTAATAAGCTTTTCTTCGAAGTTTAGTTTATTGCAAGCGACTTGGTTATAGGAGAAGTATACTCCTAAGGCCAAAACTGGTTCATCGGGCCATTTAAAGCCAAAAGGTTTCTGTTAGAGATACTCTACACCATGAACTGATGAAGTATTTTATAATGAATTAAAGCACCAGTAGCAAGGGGCTACACCGCGCGACTCGCGACTCGAGCGAACACTTCTGAGTTCTTCCTCGTTGCGTGGTCCTGCTACAAACAAACCTGGCAAGAACATCAAAAATATTAAGATTTCAACGAACAAAGCTCGGTACACTTTGCGAATGATTTGCTTCTTTACCAATAGCTGAAGCCTGATGTTAACGAACCTTCTGAAAACTCTCTTGAGTTGCAAAATTTAGAATGTACTGATTCGTGCTCTTGTACTTCTTCTTGTCTTCAAACACGATTTAATTGCATTGTTCCGAAGTGCGCTGAGCTGGTACCTAGAACGAAAGTGGTCGCCACACGGGAAAAAAAATTGATGAACGTAAACATTGAACTGCTATATAAAAAAATAGTAGAAATGGCAGTGTTGAAATGCTCGTTCAGGTTACCTGAAATCAATCTGAATTTTGTCACTTCAGCCCGGGGGGCAGGGCATTTGACCCCTCAGAAATCCCTAAGGAGTGGGGCATTTGACCAAAGAAAGGGCCCGCATGGTAAGGAATTTGACCCAAAAAAAATTAAAATGTCAAATGCCCGGGGGTCAGCCCGGGGGGGGCATGGGCACCCTTGGATTTGACTCATACATTATTTATACTTTAACCCCAGAAGCCTTGAGGGGGAGGGTCAAATTGACCCCCGTCCTCGATTTGTTTGGCTTTAAGTTTTTTGCTGCTTGACCGACTGTCAAAAGCTTTGGTACAACAGTTCCTTGTTTGTTAACACATCTTTTGACACTAATAAAATGACGTCGCAACTATTGACGTCATCGTAACATGTCACGCAATTTGTGTGTTGACTGCAAAACCCAAATTTTCGCTACAAATGAATAAACATACTGACTTCAGAAGGGATTCTAACTATTTTGTGGATTTTAACCGCTAAATGCTGTTTTCTGGTGATTTCGAAGTACAAAAGTAAAAATTTGACCAAAATCTGGAAAATTTAGAAATCCAAGATAGCGACCGCCTGTGACGTCGTTTATTTGATTATTGTTGTCATGGAAACCAAAAAGTACAAACGAAGCTTGTTATATGTACCAAACTTCATGTCAATCGGAGTGATTGGTGCCGAAATTAGAAGGGGGTTCCGATTGACCTCTCCCCCCCCCCCCTTCAAGGCTTCGTGTAAATATTTTTTCTTCGAGGCTGCTAGGGTTAATCATCTTTTGATTTTTCATGATCATGAGCTTAATTTTGAGTTTTTGGAAGAAAATATACTGTGTTAGGAGAAGATAGATTCGTCGACTTCTTGCTCAAATTAATTTGCAATTTGGCCTACTGAAAACGTCGCAAAAATCCTTAAAGCTACAAGAAAATTCTTCTGCAACGGACTCTTTTCTCCTGTTTTTCGACCCCGTATAGCTCATACAAACACAAAATTACTTGCAGCGACGCTTGACAAGTCTGCGGAACATTCCCTTTCTTCTCTAAGGACCAAAAACAAGAAGTTTCGCAGGAAGAACCGGCCGCTTCAGAAGCAATCCCCGCTTTAAAGCAAATAAGGCGGCTGCTTTTTGAGACTAAGAAAAAGTGAACTGTTGCCAGCTCAGTCTCGTCAGTTGGAAAAGTTAGTTACGAGACCATTTCTGCCGCTTGCTTTTTCGTGTTTACGTGGTGCGTCATGTCTTTGTCGTCTTGTCTGACGTGACGTGGCGTGTTGCTGTCCTCTTCACAGATCGTATTCCCTGAGCTCGTGTTGTTGCGGTTTGCTGTTCTGGACGACAATGACCGGCTGATTGCACAGCGGGTTCTACCTCTGGAAGGGCTGCAAGCAGGTATTTCTTTGTTTTGTATTGTACCGAAATAACCTGGTTTAATTCCTACAATCACTGACTTCCTGACTCGTTTAACCCCTATGGTTATTTCAGGTAGTCATCACCCACTTGTATCATGTTATATAATTTCTTAAATTTGCTTGTACATCTTTGGGTGAATAAAATACATGTTGTTGTTGTTGTTTAGGTAGGCAATGCATACTGGTACCCACGGCCCACGCGGCCAAAGGCTAAGTGAAGGTTCTAGCCGCATCGGTGAGAATCTTCCTATACCCTGAGAACGAAAGATCTCATTGGATAAAAAGACAATGGACCATATTGCTAGACCTACTCCTTCTTGGGGGCTAAATGCAATGGTTTTGTTTAGTTATATATGCGTAAACATTTTGGGGTTTTTTTAGGTATCATTACAATTATTGTTCTAAACTCCACAGCCACTTGCTTATGTCTGTAACATGTCGGTTAAGAATTTTGATAGTTAAAAAGAAACGCAAAAGGAACACACTTATCCAGTTTTATTGGCTTATTAACAGTGGGGCTTATATCCGGAGTAACAAATTCGTTGGCAAATGGATGTGCTTGTATCCGGGGAGGCTTAAAACCGGGAAGGGCTTTAAAGTGGGATATAACGGTATTAAAATTGTAATGTTAACACTGTGTTTGTGTTACATTAAAAAGGTTATCGTCATATTCCGCTGAGAACGGAGTCCAACAGCCCACTCCCTCTGTCCTCCTTGTTCTGCAAATTCACATTAAAGACGTACGTCCCGGAAACATATCGAGGTAAATTGACATCTGTGCGTGTTAATTTGATGGGTTATTTTTCTGGTGTACGTGTACACGTGAACTGATCGTTTTATCGGCATTAAAATACAGAAATTTGATGTCATTGCCGAATGCGACGTGTATCTAATGCTGCCATTGTTTCGCTTTTAATGGTGAAAGAACATCTTGAAGTCCAAGAAAAAGGTTTCAAGTACAAGTATATTACGTAGAAACGCTGTTAACCAATCGAACCTTTGCTTACATCTCATGAATTACAAATTGTAAAGGTAATGCAATCTGGATTCGTCTTAAGTGTACGCCACTTTGTGCGAGCTAGAAATGAACTAGGGTGCAGTATTGCCTGATAACCCACTAGCAAAAATGCCAATCGTCCCGATTTTGTTGGGACCGTTCTGGTTTTTGACTTTCAAATTTCCAAAATCGGAACATCCCGATTTTTAAAATCTCAAGGGATAAAATTTTTATGATTTTAAAGTAATATTTAAGACATAACTCAGTATTTTTCCAGTTCTTTTTTCTGCAAATCGAGAAGAAGTTTCCTCTATCAATTCGAACCGTACATCTGAGTGGCCTCGTAGATTTCGGTGCAGAATCCATTGCACGCTATCCAGCTGCTTAAATATCATCCTCTTCCCTAGATCTTCAAAGGGGAAGTGTTAGGACAGTGATGAAATTGCCTGATTTCTATTTTGCAAATGTTGGCATCGTACACCCTCCACTCGATTTAGTTTTAGTTGATTTGCAAATCTTATGTTGATAAAGATTCGCCTCTGAAGGCGTCTGCATTTATGTTTCAATCCTTCTTTTTGTCAATACTCGTGTATAGCCCTTGCACTTTGTTTTTTCTTTTCACCACAACGTGACTTCTCAGTATGCAACTGACCTTCCTTCGCAGCTCTCGTGGATGAACTCTCCGAGCCAATCAAATTTCAGTCTGCTGCGGACAAGCGTGTAGCTCAGATGCGAGTTTTTGGCATCGACGAAGTGGTGAGTTTTACTTGCAAAATGTCGAACTTAAAAGCGTGGGGGTAGTCAGGTAACGCGAATACTTGTAACGTTTGATGGGTTTATTTAAAATAAATTTGAATAATAGTGAATTAATACGAGTAATTCTTAACCTCGAGTTTTATTATATTCTCGTTCTCCGGCACCAGAGCACGTTTCATCTTTTGGGAAATTTGTACAGCACTTTAGCGTATCACGTTTAAACCACGATAAACGCTTGTTAGTGCTCAGCGGCCAAACCTTACTGGTTATCCCTTCACTTAAGTGTTCATTTGCTGCTAATTACTATATTTTGAATAACCCACCACCATCTCCCATGTGGCCTTGTAGTTCAATTGGTAGAGCAACGGCGATCTGTTCCGGAGGTCGTGGGTTTAAACCCCATCAGAGTAAGAGATTTTTTCTCTTTCTCCGGGTGGGCTCGTTTGCTTTCTAGGGCTAATGCTCAGAAAAAGTTAGTCGGAATGTTTGTTCAGCAATTCAGCTTACTACATTTAAATCCTTTTTGTAAAATGGCACTGGTGATTATCGAAAATGGCGCGCGCTTATTGGTCTAGAGTTTCGTTCTCTCTTGCTATAACCACCGCTAGGTGATTATAGCAATGACGCGCGCGCAAAGCATGTTTTAGGCGCATATTTTTTTAGATGAAAAATAAAATATTTTTAAAAAGTTTGCTTTTTTTTTTCTCGAATAATCACCGGTGCAATTATACTAAAACAATAAGTCACCTTAGGCTCTGTAAATATCGCCATAGTCACCTCGACATCGTCTCGGTGACTATTCGCCGATAATCACGTCGCCTTCGGTGACTAATTGTTAAATATCTGTCTGTTTGTGCCCTTGGCCGCAGTTTATCATCGTATCAATTGGTCTTTAAATTGTAGATTCTATAATACAGCATGGCATAATACAGTAAGTATAATGAGAGATCAAGCTTCATTCTTTGTGATGCCCCTGCCGCATTAACAAGGAGGCTGTGTACAGAGTATGTTGATCCTTCCATCGAAACTATATTAGCAAATCCCTTGATCCACCTCGATAAAGTTGGAGGTGCGCTCCGACCCATTGGAGCTGGAGAGGTGATTCGAAGGACCATCGGCAAGTGTGTAACCAAAGGATACCAAACAATATGTGATCGGTGCTAGCGAATCTCTTTAAGTCTTCATGGGCCTCAATTCAGGGAGTGAAACTGCTATACATGCCATGCGCGAAATATTCGATGTAGACAAGACAGATGCGGCGTTACTTTCGAAAAAGGACTGGCGGGTCTTTCGTAACATGTACATGTAGTGTACAAGTGTATTTTAATTTTTTGATCGAGTAGTCAATACCATAGATTAGAGATTGACCTAGTATTGCGTTTTTGATTATTCTGTTTTAACTTAAATTTAAATAGAGTTTCATACTAGTATTCTGTTGCATAGCAGTCGATAATGTGTCGGAACGATTTGTTTGTTTTCATATGAAGTTTCAGAATATTGTTGAAACTATTATCATCTTCATTATTAGTAGTAGTAGTAGTAGTAGTAGTAGTAGTAGCAGTAGTAGTGGTAGTGGTAGTGGTAGTGGTAGTGGTAGTGGTAGTGGTAGTGGTAGTGGTAGTAGTAGTAGTAGTAGTAGTAGTAGTCATCATCATCAGCATTGTTATTGATAATTTTATTAATATTATTGTTGTTATTATTAGGACGTACCAGACATGGGAATACCGCCATCGCCAACCTCAAAGAAGAACAGCGCCTTGAACAAAGGGAACGCGCTGTCCAAGATCAAGGCCAGCTCCATGACGTCCATCTCAAGCATCCCGGGAACCAGGAACGCCCGGGACTCCATCAGCTCCTTCAGTAACGGCGGCAAGCACTCCTACGGCTCGGAGCTGTCTCTGGTGCAGGAGAACAACGTTCCTCGGAAACGTAAGCCGCCGTGTTTTGTCGTCATTTTAATGCTACACGATCATGAGGGCTTTTGTTGCTCTGGTATAATGAAATGGTCTGGTGTAATGTCATGTGGTGTGGTGCGGCATGATGTAATGTGGGGTGGTGCGGTGCGGTGTGGTGTGGTGTGGTGCCGTGTCGTGCCGTGCAGTGCCGTGTGAAGAGGTGTGATATTGAGATTTGTGGTGCGGGACGTTGTGGTGTGGTGTGGTGTTGTGCGGTGTGGTGTGGTGTTGTGCGGTGCGGTGCGATGTGGTGTGGCGTGGCGTGGCGTGGCGAGGCGTGGCGGTATGGTGTGGTGTGGTGTGGCGGTGTGGTGTGGTGTGATGCGGTGGTGTGGTGTGAAATAATATGTTACGATGTAAAATAATAAAACTGATACAGTATGATATAATGTGATGGTACGCTTACAATTGAGATTTCTCACTTACAAGTGAGAGTTTGAGATGAAAATGCTTTCCTTCTATCATATAAAACATTGTAAAATACTTCTTGTTCGTCTTTTTCTACCAGAAGAAACAAAGTTTCACCCAATAACCTTGGAAGAACTAAAAAAGGACCGGGTATGTATATATGGCGACATGAGTATTGCTGCTGTTTTGTATATTCAGTTTCAGTTTTGGTGATTTCGAAAAGAGTCATTTCCTTATGTTTTTAGCCTCACAAAGCACGGAAATTCAGAGGGTTGTAGCGGGAAAATGTTCTCGCGCGCCTTGGATCTTTTCATTTAAACTGGCCAGAACCAGTTCTATTTGGTCAGCTAGAACAGACAGATGGGAGGTGTCTTAAGCCGCTCGGCGCCCAGTGTAGTGGTGTGCGAATCGGCCTTATAAGTGAATGCCTTTTATTTCAGATGTACATCAGAGAATACAAGAAGCATCAGAGGGAAATGGAAAGTCTCAACAAGAAATACAACAAAGTAAGGGCAATAATTAACCCTCCTTGCCTTAACGTTGTTGTTCTTTATTTCGTTATTTATCAACGGAATAAGAACTTTGTTGCTTTATAGCTTATTGGCAGAAGGAACGGAAAGAGTACAGAAATAAGCACATCTTCTTAACAGCTTTTTCACGAATGCAAGTAAAAGTGATAGGAGCGCGGTGCTCGCGACTCGCTGTTTAGTAATTAAACATAGACCAGCAACGTAATTCGACATACTTCCCTGTCTAGGAAAGATACTCTATGAGAAAAGGTCACACGAAACAGTTGGAAAAGCTTGTGACTTCCTACGAGAAACTGAAAGAAAATGCACGCAAGACATACGAGGGCGCAGTCAAGAAAACTAGGTGAGTCGTGTGGTCTGAGCAACTGATCTACACTTAGTGTTAGATACAGGCAGATTGCAGTATGGTGACATTGTTTAGACTTTTCTACATCGGCAAGATATGGTATAAAACCAAGGTTCAAACAAGTTAACTTGTCAGTAAATCGAAAACGATACATGGCACATCCAGTGCTTGTCAAAGGCTTGAACCCGTTTGGTTGAATGTTTTTGGAGTATTAGTTGTCTTTTTGAAAACGCTGAAGATTACAGTCGCAGAGAGTGTATCTTGGCTGGGGGTACAACCCGGCGTTTTCTTTGTTCTGTTTCAAAGAAGTATGCAAGTGCCAAAAAAGGCCTTTTCGAAAACTTTTAAAAGTACGCAAAATAGACAGTCGGTAGTAGCAAACACAAGAGAGGAAACTAGTTTAATAACGTTTTGTCTCCGCTTATAGTAATTACACTTGCCTACGCCGCTTTAGGTCTTATATTAGCCTGGAAAATTGTTGTGGTCGCATTTCCAATTCGTGCCTTTGCAACTGTAGTCGCCGTTTTTTTCCGTTTGTACTCAAACTAATGTTACTTTAAAACGGGTACTTGAAGGTTTTTAAGTACTACATAAGCAGAGCTTTTAAAAAAAGTTCGGGTGACCAACTGAAGATACGTACAGATTTGCAAACAAGATTTGTGTTTTCAGTTTGAACTTAAAACGTGGAGGCGACACTTACAACACTGCTGTTTATTGTTTTCCAGCAAAGAGGGAGAAATTGAGCTGAGGAAAACCCATGAAACAAAGATTGGGTTTTTGGGAAGAACCCAGAGAGAGAAGGTATCGTTAAATATACGTTGACACTTCATTTTATTTTGCTTGGCGTTTTGTTTCATTTTATTGTTTATAACAGTGATGATGATAATAATAATACTATTATTATTATTATTGTTGTTGTTGTTATTATTATTATTATTATTATTGTTGTTGTTGTTGTTATTATTATTATTATTATTATTATTATTATTATTGTTGTTGTAATTGTTATTATTATTATGCGTGAGAGGTTCTAGAATTCCTTTCAAATCGCGTGCGGTTGCTAACGATTTCTATTTTCCGTGGCAGACTTATTGCATTCTTAAATATCTTTGTAAGACTTTTGAATTCTCAGTTTTGTATATATAGCTTTTTATATTACTGGATTTGTGAAGAACTGAACTTTTAACACAATTTTTTTAAGAAATTAACTTTTAACTTGTTTTTATACCACTGTAATATATTTTTCGGAAGTTGGTTAATAAAGTTATTATTATTATTATTATTATTATTGTTATTATTATTATTATCATTATTATTATTATTATTGTTATTATTATTATTATTATTATTATTATTATTGTTATTGTTATTGTTATTGTTATTGTTATTATTATTATTATTATTATTATTATTATTAATATTAATATTATTAATATTATTTGTACTGAAAATATTTGATTTTTCACTGGCGTTTTACCTGAGAGTGTCTGCCGGTGACAAGATCAGTTCAAAGCTAATAACTGAAAACATTTCCTTCTTCGGTTTTAGGCCACCGAGACTCTAAAAGTTCAAACAACTGAATGGACAGACATGATTAACAACCAGGTACAGGAAGAGATCGGCGTCTACGAAACGCAGGCAGAAGGGGTATGTCACAGTTTGGTCCAGTTTATTATCGTTCGTTTTCTGTAGATATTTAAAAGCATATAAAACGTAAACGTTCTGTTTAAAGTTGGTCACGCTAGTAAGCCTGGTTTGAGTGACATATTAAGTGATATTAACGACGGAAGTGAAATCGGGTTTGACGCAAACATAACGACGGCAAAGCCACCTAAGGATCAAACCTTTTTTGCTTATGATTTCGTCTGCATTGTATTCTATTGTCATGTCGACGTTGCTGATGGAAGCTCAACTAACCCTCCGTTCCTTCCGTCGAGCTTGCGCTTGTTTCAACCCATTTTCACAGTGACATAACAGTCTTGCGCTCCCGTTCCTTACATCGCTTGGAAAATTCTGCAGGCTTGTTAATAAAGAGATCCAGTCGTTTGCAGTACCGCTTCAGTTTAGCTGCATTTTCCAGTCCCAGATTATTTCGTTATGCTTTAAGAAATATTGGGGTAGGAGGGGAGCACGTGACCCCCCCTCCCTCCATCCTGCTCTTCCGCGGTCCCTGGAAGAGATGATGTTGAAACTCAGAACCACAGTGTCGTGAAATCTATAGCGTCACAAAAGCACTTTGACTGAAATTTGTAGGTTATTTGTTTGGTTATTTTAGAAGGCACAAATGTGCACCGTTTGGGGACTTTGAGAGACCTTAGTTTGTAAAGCGTTTTCAAGAGTGAAGTAATAATATTTCGATTAAAGTATGACCGGATGAATGAGTTTACGAATAGCTAAACTTAGCTCAATGGTAAGTTTAGGGACCTATAAAGTCGTTGTGTCAGGCCGCTGACGAATCACAGGAGCTCATCAATAGAGGCTTCTGTCTCCAATAATTTCTTGAGTCAACCCTTTCCCGAATAGCTTTAGTTTTAGAACGGCTTTTTTCCGGTAGGAATGTGACGTAAAACAACACACTCGATCTAGCTCTGTTTTGATTGGGTCTTTAAACTGTGTGCGTGCGAAACCTCTCCTGAGAGCCGTTCTATAAATAAATGTTCTCGGGAAAGGGTTAACTCCCAGGCTTAGTGTAGGAGATAACGGCTCCTACTTGTGGGCTCCTGCGAACCAGCAGTGACTTTCACACCGAAGAAAGAAAGTTCTGCAACACTTGGCATTTCTGAGTAGAGACTGGACCCGATCTAGGATTCGCCGCTACCTCTTGTGTTCGTTTCAGGCCTTTCACTTACAATCTGAACGTTTGGCTTTGTAGCTGCTTGAAGTGCTGAAAAAAGTCTTGGATTGTGGACACGAAACCCAGCTGAAGGAGATCACAAGTAAACATGAAAAGTAAGCCGTTCAAAATTGTTTGTTCATAGTTACGTAGCAAATTAATTCTAGCTTGTGGTATACCGTATTTGATGTAATCCTACTATACTGCACGTCTGTTTCTCTAACGTTTTACAAACTATTGCCGCTGTTTGGCATTTTAGATGTGCGCACGCTCGCGTCTTGTTTTCCCGCCATTTTTGACGTGTAGTACTTTTTGTGTAGGGAAAGCCTTGAACTCACCAGGAAGCAAACGAAGCAGTCCATAGAGGCGAGCAGACTCCTGTTGAAAGACAAAGCTATAAAGTCCAAGGAAGAGAGAGAAAGAAGGCAACGACAAAGAGACAAGAAAAACCTCACACAATTCACAGAGGAAAGAAAACGGGTAAATATGGGATTGTTTCAGAGTCAACGATTTTAGAGCATGAATTTGTATCATTACTTTATCACTATTATTTTAAAAAGGAGTTTAAGACGGTCGGAATTGGACCAGTTTTTAGTTATGACTTGAATTATTAGCTTATCAATTACAGGTTTGCCATAGATAGAGGAAAGCCAAGGAAATTTTTGGAGGTCAGGGGAAATCAGGAAACTTCATGTTTGGTCAGGAAAAATCGAGATTCCCGTTTAAAGTCAGGGAGAAGTCGAAGAAAGCTTCTTTTAACTTCTTTTAACTTCTTTTTTTGGATGTGACGCCGCATTTTATCCATAAAAAACTATCAGTTAGTTTTTTTGTTGAAATTATCACAGACAAGGTCATGGAAACAAAGCTGTTGGTTAAAGAAAAAACGGGAATTTTTAAGCGTATCTGATGGTTGACAATAAGGTTATCGCGCCTCGTAGAAAATTGCTGTCATCGAATTGATTTGAATTTTTACATGTTTCGCGGAACTTAATAATTGGCGTAAAATCAAGTGTTTGTGCAGGGTAAAAGACAGGATCCTGTTCCTTCCTTTTTGCTCATTTGCAATACCACTTGCATTTATTCACTATCAATCGTTATCGTTTAGTAACAACCATCTGCTTCACTTCATTTTTTTCTCACCGCAGTTAAAAGAAAGACAAGAACGCGAACTGGAGGAACTAAAAAGCAAGCACTCGGAAGACAAAGAAAAACTTGTGATTGAGTACAGGACGGTAAGAATGTCTGTGACTTGTTTTAAACTCTTTTTTACTTCTGTAACTTCGAATTTTCTGTACTGACTAAATTTGACATTCCACTTGCAAAGAAAACGTCCATTTAGGTTTCTGTACAGCGTTTTTTTACATGTTCAAATGTCACCAATTGGCTTCTAGTATAGGACTTCCCAGCCAATCAGAGCACGGGCGCTGCAATGAGTTTCAAAGTAAGTGGCTCAGGAAATAACGGTGACACTGGTGCCGGACTTAAGTATTTCTTCTTTCCGAATTGAACGGATCCATTTAACTCCAAATCAAGTTAGGTGTTCAGGTACACACGATTGATATAACGTCATTCATGGAATGGAACACCATATTTTGTCCAGGCGATGACTGAGACAGAGGGATCTTTCAAATGTGACTCAATATTTTCGAAATTGGTTGTCCCACATTTTTGAAAAAGTTTGCCGGAATTTGATGTGTTCTATTTGATTTCCAACCAAACTTATCGTACCCTGGGTACCAGAGGCAACTCTCTCAGTTGACTAAATATAATTAGTATTAACCAAACAGGTGGATAGCACTTTTCGCTCGCTCTGATTGGTTCATCAGAATAGGTATATCCTAGGATATTAACCTCCAGACGAAATTTTCAAAATGGCGGCTCGTTTTGCCACTGTCGAGGAAGAGGAAATTCGTCAAATGAACGTAGAAGCTACTCCTGCAAACACAAAACCCACCTGTTTGGTTAATACTAAAACAACTATCCCCCTCAGTGTCGGTGCCTAGTGAAAAATATTCACTATTCACCTCCACTTCGGGGGATAGTTGTTAAATACAAACCCCGGCCAAAGGCCGGCAAACGATAACTTGCTTCAAAATTTTTAGACTTTGTCGAATACGTATTTACTCCAATTGCACTG
The DNA here is from genome assembly GCA_027574985.1 of Umimayanthus nakama. Taxonomy (NCBI): domain Eukaryota; kingdom Metazoa; phylum Cnidaria; class Anthozoa; order Zoantharia; family Parazoanthidae; genus Umimayanthus; species Umimayanthus nakama. The sequence goes on along the minus strand of JAOBRG010030235.1, from coordinate 10,284 downwards.
ATGGACACACAAGTAAAAGGATGTGACTGGAAAATGTTTATTGTTTTTCATAAATTCCAAACAATACAACTGTAGGTTTGTAGTAAGTTCAAGAAATAAAATAGAAGACCTTGTCTAAAGCAGTAGATGTCAAACAGGTCACAGTTGTCAAGAAATATGAGCGTTTGTCCTCAACTTGTTTGAACGTGTTTAATGACTACACTACGACCTTTCCATTTTTCTGAAGTTTTACTTCGTATTGTGACCCATTTTAGGTGGTATCAGAGCAAACGGAACTCATCAAAGCCAACGGCGAGACACAGCGGAAAGCCGTCCGGACAGCTTACCAAACACTGCTTCCATCACAGAAACCATGACGCACCAACACAACCTGCATGTCACTTGAAGTCCGTTTGACTGACCGTTTTTCAAACTAGGAACACGTTCCGAAAGATTTCTAAATACTCTCTCGAAGGCTTACTTTATAGAACAGGACAGCCTCGAGATTTGACCTGACAACGATTATGCGAATCCCTTTCAAGAGTTTAGTAGTGCCAAAAAGTCTTAATCGAAGTCGGTCTCGTTGTCAAATCTTAACGTATCTAATAATTAGCAAGTCATAAAGTTTACTCTGTGTGATTTGACAGAAGCGTAATTTTGTTGAAGGAAACAAAAGTTTTGCTCACAAATCCCTGTTTGAGAACACGGTTAGTCAAACGCACTCTTGGTCGGTAATGTCGTAACCATTTTGACACTTCATAGATACTGCTGGTAGGAGAAGGGAGGGGAAGGGAGGGGAGGGGAGGGGAGGGAAGGGAATAGGACCAGTCGTAACAAGCTATGATTTCGAGTTGGAAGTTTTTGTGAAGCTTGCAGGTGTTTAGGGATTTTTGTGTCTGCGACTTCCTTTTGATTTGATGTTTGCGTTATCAGAAAACAAATTCCAACGCATTAGCGTACTATTTATACACCAAAACCAAGCGAGACAAGTAACACATAAGCTGTGAAGTTTGTTCCACTCTTTCACTCGTTCACAAATCTACCCGCGTATTTTCAGTGAAGGTTTCTGAAAACGTCCTGCGATCAAAAGGCCGGGTTGCGTTCGCTTCTTAAAACATCGACTGCGCAGACTCGGCCTTATCATTTCCCCGTAGTTGATGCAACAAAACAAGCAAGTATCAAGCTTACTAATTACTCACGCGTTACCGAGCTTATACATTCTCGATCTCAGATGTAAATAGTATTCATAAACATATAATCAAACAACACTAAGTTTTACCGGATTCAAAAATCCTGAATTCAATATAAACTAATTCTTTTGGTATCTTTTCAATTAAAATCTGCCAAAGTTCGTCTTGACAGTAGAACAAAAATCTTGTAGATTGTTGTTTTGTATAGTTTCAAACGCATAGTTCATTCTGTTTGTATATTAGTTTAAAGATATTTTTTACTGTAAATAATGAGTCTCAGAAATAGAGACCTGTACAGTTTAAGTAGAAACTGAATAGACTTGTGCTCTCTTGAGAATGTAGAAGAGAAACGGTAAGTTGTTCGATTGGCAAAGTTAATACTTTAACCGCAGCTTTTGTGATCAGTCGGATTTAGATTATTTATTGATCACCTAATTAGGAAGATTTTCTTGCGTTTTGGGAGCGCTAATCGAACTGGAATACTGCAGTTCAGTCCTCAGTAGAAACAACATATACACGCGAGTATTTATGATTTTCCTGTAACTTTTACCACATAAAGTACGTTCAGTTTACATAGTTAGTTTTATACTCAATTTATACTCGTTCAGATGACGTGTTACAGCTTTGATCTTGATTTTCTCTTACTTTGGAGTAACAAGTTCTGAGTTGATGAAAAAATTATAAACGGCCCTTGTTCACTCTCGTGACTGAGAAATCGATACATTTAAACAGTGAGTGCATTTTGTTTGGCGTGGTCTACATTTTTTTCCGTACGTAGTTTTTTTTTCAGTGCATATCAATACCAATTTGATTAATGTGTTTAAACAAGTCAATGCACCGTTTAGATACAAAGTGAATTTGAGTTGTGTTCCAAATTGATTTGTTCATTGGCGCTTTCCATAAGCTCGAGAGAGCTGGTAGGCGCGCGCGCACCTTTCCCGCCACTGGACAGCAGAGTTGAATGGGGTGCTTCTCATTGGCCCGAGAGAGCTGTTGGGCGCGCGTGCGTTTAACAACAATTGAAATGGGTGCTTTCCATTGGTTGAACAGAGCTGTTAGGCGTGCGCAACATCCAAACTCGGCGGCAGGGCCAGATTGGACAGAACCAGGGCAAATAGCTTTCGTGTTCCATTTGAGACGTACCCAGGAAATTTGAAAGTGCTGTAATTTTGACCCATTCTCGTTACAACAGATGGAAATTGAAATACACCTGATCTTCCGGAATTTGCGTTTCATAACTCTTTGAAGTTGGTCTTGGTGCTTGCTGAATATCGATACATGTGCATCCAAAGTATCGTGGGTGGACGCAGAATCTTGAATCATGAATCACGGCTAAAAAAAGTGAAGGAATCGTGAATCACATCATCTCGCAGGCAGTGAATACTGAATCATGGACAAAAAAAATGAATCTTGAGTTTTTGTCTCATGATAACACAAGTGAATCATGAAAAAATTCTATGAATGAATCATGAATAATTGGTCGAAAAATATCTGGGAATAACGAATTATCATACTGAAAAGATTCCGCTTCCACCCCCGAGAAGTAGTCAAGTGAGAAGAATTGACTTTCATATTTGGGGATCAAACCGGCAACGATCTACCGAACAATGTTGTTTATTTTTCTCGAAAATGTTAGAAACATAAGTTTAGTATTTTTGTGTTGGTGAGTGTCGCAAAATACATTGCAAGTACTGGGCTTGCAAGCTTTGGTCGTCCTTGTGGTTGGGTCTAGTTTGTAGTTAATATACACATATTTTATTTTGAGAATACCTAATATTTATTGACGATTGTAGCCGAACCCAAACCAGTTTCGGCAAGCGAACACAATGATTTATTTTAGTATTCCGATTCACTTAAAAACATATTGTACAAATTATCGTTATAAAACTGACAAGAACAAGAGAAAATAAAAGAAATCAGCTACACACTTTTTGTGCGGACTGATTGGGCAGAGCTACCTTAAGACACCAAATAGTAAGATTGAGAAAGGTAACCACTACGCATTGAGCACACTAAAAAACTAGGGAACTGTGTTGGCTATAAGTCTTGCCTCAAACTGACTTCCCTGGAACCGCTAAAGCAAAGGCCCGTTAAAAATGTACTAATTTTGTTTTTAATTCTACGTACTAGATGGCCCATCCTTCATATCTAGGCTTTTCAGTATACACAAAGAGATTTCCCTTAAAGCCTCAGAGCTAGTAAGCTAAATGTTAAGCAGGCTTCATACAACAACTTATACACACACAGTCATTCCACTACATATCTCTCACTTCTGGAATCTTCCACCTATAAATGCCAAAGCGTCAACTACAGTGTCCCAGTTACGTAACTGAACAAAAGAAAAGACTTAAGTCTCGGGATGTCCCACATTTTATAAATAGTTTTGGGTTAACCTCCCCTTGTCCCAATCAGGTTGTTTCGTGATTCTTTCACACTTGTATGGTAAGATAAATTCTATTTGTTTTTCTTATAGTCCAGCATTTCTTAACATAAGCACCAGAAGTAGGGCAACCTTTCCCATTGTTATCGTCCTTCTAAAATCGCTCTTAGTAAACAGAGAAGCGTGTACGTGTATTTTTAAAAAACACGGTATGTCAGTAAAACGCCTGAAATTTACACTTATGTCCAGAAACGGACTCGACGAAAAACACGGATTTCTCAGTTTTTCGGGATTCTCGCAATGCAGATTATGTTAATTCATCTTACTGACTTTGTGACGATTTTCTCGGTTTTCTCAATTTTTCGTGTTTTCTGCAACGCAGTTTCGTTAAAGCTTCAACAAAAATCTGAGTTTTTTGTGTTTTTCGTCATTGAGTCCATTTCTGGACATATCTCGTGGTAGGTGCAATAGACAGGAGCTATAAAATACAATATTCAACAAGCTCTGAAGATTTTGATCTTAACATCTCCTTACTTTTCTTATCTTTTTCGTTTTTATTTTCAGAAATATGTTCTTAAGATCAATCTGCAAAAGTGTTACAGAAAGGCGTGTTTAATTTATAGTGCTTAATGCAAGTTAAATTAATTTCATCATTTTAAAAATTCAAGTTAAGAATTTGGGCAACACTTCAATGACCACATGGTTACTACTAGTGCTAATCCAGCTTACACGTCAGCGCCAGCTCCGGTTCTGTCAGAGACGTGTGCTATGCACGAAGAGCGCCCGGTTTAGCGTTTTGATCCTGTTTTTTATCATTATGGTCTTGCTGTCACGATCACAGCTCAGACTAGTTGCTTATTTATCTGCTTTCGTTGTGTGTTTTATGACGTTTAGTTCAGTTTATATCAAAAACGACTTGGAGGCAAGTTTAACTGCGGAAACTGACGTGCATGTCTGGAAAGACACAAACACGCAAAGTGATATGTTCAGGAAGACTTCCAAGGATGCTCTTGAGACTTTTGGTACATTTCGAGATGTCAGCGAACAAAACACCAAGACGTTAGGAATGTCCTTTCGTACTTTAAGCCCACGAAGGCCACGAGCTGAAGATGAATATTTGAATCCTGTACAACCGTTTGCAACCAGCTGTGGAAGTGGAATTATTTCAGTCGTCTTAGTTGCGTCGGACCCAAAATGGTTTGATAGGAGATTAACTATACGACAAACTTGGGGTAAGCGGTTTATGACACTTTTGCCAGCAATGTGTTCTCGCTGGTCTGAGTCAATGGAGGGGAAAGACTTAGTTAGAACAGTGTTTCTTCTCGGACGAAGACCTGATTCCCGGCTACAGAGCGCAGTTAACAAGGAAGCTTTCGTTCATCGCGATGCAGTTTTGGGAAATTTCCAAGATCATTACCGCAACCTGACATTGAAAACGTTGGTGGGACTGAAGTGGGCTTTCGACAACTGTAAATCTGCAAGATACGTCTTAAAGACTGATGATGATGTGTTTGTAAATGTTTTCAAACTGATGGAATGGCTTGTTAAGGGTCCGCGAAGAAAGCTGTACACAGGAACTTGCAGAGGAGGGTTGCCAGTTATCAGAAATCCAGCCCACAAATGGTAAGGCACTGTCTGACCTTCGAGGTTAGTAACGTTCATAACGTTTCCAGAAATTGAGAAAACCTTTGACAAGTTTTTACAATTTAAGAAAAATCTTCACAAATATAAAATACACTGCTGTCCCGGACGTTGCTTCGTATGATTTCGATTCTACGTGATTGCCAGTAAAACGTCCCTGTTTGTGTAGTAAAGCTTTAAGAGAAATATATTTAAATAATTGGGGTTTGTCAAGCAAAAATAACATTCGACGATCAATAGATTTGTAAAACATTGTCAAAAAGCTTTCAAGTCAGTGACCTTAATCATGCTGTGGGGTAATCTCTTAATCAGTATGGCATAGTTAGTAACCTCTCGGTCTGTGTGACAGTTGATTGGTGTTGCGTTCACAGCTGCCGGAAACGTGGCTTGCCTCTAAATATTTGACCAAGAAGTCATTTTTTGACCGGAGGCAAAATTCGTCTGAAAATTGTGAAATTTGTGTCAGTATTTTGACACTGACATAAGAAACATTAACATTGCGGTTTTCACGCGCACTTCAAAGCATGCGAATATTTATATACTTAGTCAGTTAGTGTTTTCTTTCTGTTCTCGAACGTTGTGTTAATACGAGCAACAATTTCCTGACAGTTATTAAATTTACGTCTTGCAACTTACTTCCACAGCTGCAACAGAGAAATTTGTTGCGCGCAATTTGTTGAAGTAGGTGCACGGTACACGCAAAAAGTTTCCAACCTGAAATACTTCTTAACTGCGTGACAAGTAACTATCGCGTATCGGATATCCAAAAAGAACCAGCTCTATCAGCACCTTAACTCCACTACATGTAAATCTAAAGGTCTGTTGCCATTTTAAAGCAAAACGGAAAGTACCATGTTATAGGAAGTTAACGGTGTTTATTAAAGCGAAACACATAAACTAGCGTCATTTATGCCTGCAGTGTCGCTTTTTGAGACAACTTTTTCTATTTCCGGCAAAGTCAAATACCATCGACCTTTTCGTCGGGGCCAGTCAACACATCGCCGGTTAATCAACTCATGTGCCATTCAATATCAACTTTCATTTTTTGTAAAAAACAAACGTCTTCAGATTCGTAGATGTTACTTAACGATCGTTATCTCCATAGGGACAACTCTGCCATCTCTACTTGCAAATCATTTCCAGCGCCTTTGCTCTTCCTATTTCCAGCATCAAAGTTTGAGTCCTGTTGACACGTGTTTGACATTGCTTTCTCCAGTTTATGGCTTGTGAAAAACGTAAATTGCTATTGCAGTCATTTCCGTATATCGCGCGTATAATATATAGATTTCGTGTTAACTAAAAGCATGTGAACATCAACCACACGGAAAATTACATTCCTATATGTATGTAGACATTGCATGCTTTTTTGAAAGTTCTCGTTAATTTAACATAGCGTAGACTTTGATCAGACGTCTTAAATACTTCGTTTTATTCCTATAAAGGAGGGATCCGTTCTCCTAGATCTGCACCGAAAACGTCTGCAGTTTTTTTGTCTGTTCGAGAATTGTAAGAGCGAAGTGATCCAATAGTGTTCCGTCAGTTCTTTTCTTTTCCGACAGCTCAGCATACCACCCTTTTAATAACTCTGATACGACATTTGGCCTGATAACAAACTATCCTTTGATACTGGAAAAACGGAAAGGTTTCAAGTTATCCACGAATCGTAAAAAAAAACTTTGATAGTTTTCGGTAGCTTTTCGACCGGTTGTCATTCCAACGTTTGTCCCAAACCAAAACTAAAATAATTAAAGCTAGGTTGGAAATACTCAACTTGTCTCTTTCAATCTAAACACAACAGCTGTCTCCTGAGATCAGCTATTTTGTTGTCAATCCAGAGTGATCAGTCAGCGGTCGAGTGATAAGTAGTGTGTCTGACTCAGTTAGACATTACCGAAAGGTCGTGAGTTCGAAGCCTGGCCTGGCCAATAACAATGACAACAGTTTATTTGGTCCTCAGAGCTACAATTCTAAAGTTACATGCATGCCACTGTGTTGCATGTTGTGTCTTTTAGTCGAGCAAGGTACTTCACTCGACTTGCTCAACTTAAATCGGCTGCCTCAATGAACACAGCAGTTCAGTTCAGCTCGGCTAACTAACCTTAACTTGTGTTAGATCACAGGCTGCCTTAACTTGTGTTAGATCGCAGGCTGCCCGGCGCCGTTCTGGGCTTTACACATAAGACTTTTTTGGAACTCCTTGATCGGGAATCCACTCATTTTCTCAAAACTGATATACTGAAATTGTTGAGATAAAACAAAGTTGACCTATCTATTGTTTGGCGTGTACTTGTCTGTTCCGTGTAGTTTGGGGCCATCAAGGGATTTATCCTCGGTTAGGAACCTAATTACATATGTACTATACGTCGGAACGGTCGCTCAGACCACCAACAAAACGTCTCGACCACTCGAAACCATTTTTTCGCACCCTTTGCCCCAATTTTTATCACTTGCAACACATTGAAAAATCTCAGCAACTTTCGGCAAAGTGTGGCGCGTTAGTATAGGTAATCAAACCTTTGCGAGTTCCGGTTATGGAATGAGGCCGCGTCCACACGTATAGCCCGGGTATTTTCGAAAACGGAAACTTTTTTTCTTCATGTTTGAGAAAATCTTTTTACACGTGGCGTTTTCGAATCGTATTTCAGTGATCGTTCACATGTAGCCGGGTATTTTCGATAACGGCGATTTTTGTCTCCGTGTTTAAAAAATCTGCGTCCACACGTAGCATTTTCGATTATATGTGCGGAAAAGCGAGTCTCAAACCCAGGCAGTACGTTCTTTGCATTTGAAAACCTCCGTTTTTGCCTGTCCACGACCAAACGAATACGATAAAAACCTCCCCCATGCTGAGCGTATTTAAAAGTGTCCCAAAAATGAACCTCGCTACGAGTGGTAGCCATAGTATGAAAAAATTCTCCGTTTTACAAAATACCCGGCCACGTGTGGACGGGGTCTTAATTTGCACAATTGTGTTTTAGAAGAGACTGAAAATTACGTGAGCCGTTAGGGAACCGGGAAAGGGAAAAGAGCCTGGGACTGACCGACCGTCACTATCAAGTTTCTTGTGGATTCTTGTCACACCACGCTTAGCACGTCAAATCACTCCATTCTCTTGTTACGTGTGATATGATTTGGTCTGTTTTCAAGAGCAATGTTTCTGGGCCAATCAATTGTATTTTTTGTAGTTGTTGTTGCATGTGTATGACTACAGTATTTAAACTAAATGTTACGATCTCTTGTGTGTACGCAGGTACGTTTCATACGAAGAATATCCCAACCAAACATATCCAAACTATTGCGTTGGAGGCGGCTACTTAATAACCGTGGACGTCCTGCGAGATATAGTGCGCATGTCGCACGGCAGAGAACGCTTTCCTATGGAAGATATTCACGTTGGGTTAATAGCCAGGGAACTTGGTATTGTTCCTGTTAATGAAGTCAAGAGATTCAACTTGGCTTTTCCGGCCAAAAGGCGGCTAAAAAGAGCAACTTTGTGTGACGTAAACCAAATGTTTCTTGCCCATCCAGCTGAGCCCGCGAGTTTGGTACAAATGCAAATCATGGTACAAAAGGCAAGGACTGAATGTGCACAATAGAACTGCAGGGTAAATGAGCTGGGAGGGGGGAGTGGGGGAGTGGGGAGGGGGTCACCTACGGTTTCTTGCTTTCTTCAACCAGCTGTACAGTATGGGTTTGCAAATAGTCAGAACGCTTCTGACAACATGGGTACAATAATTTAAAACTGTTCCAATTCGTTTTCTGTTTGCAAGTTTTTGTAGAATACAATGCATAGCCCCATGGTTCATTCATGACCCCTTGTGTGGGCAAAATAAGGCAATGTGGATGTCTCCAACTGCTCATGGAAAACTGAGTACAGTTGAAGTGTGTTTTAAGAATGCTTAGTGTTGCTCATTTCTCAACTGAGATTTCCAAGGTTCACACCAGTTGACAAAAGCCCACACCATGACAACTGATAATAGATATCAGTAAAAACAATTTATTTCACTGTCAAAAGGTGATTTGGGACACTATATAAATTATAGCAAGCTAGGTGTCATTTTATAATAGCTGTTAAGTAGATACATTAGATACACTGTAGAATAGGCAGGCTTTTATCTTGTAATTAGTTCTGAAAAATTCTATTGGAAGATCTAACTATCTAATAAAGTATTGTGTTTTGCTGTATATTTCTGTTTTCTATCAGGGCCCTTGGGAAGAACAGCTATGTTTATTTAACTATAACTACTAAATTACCATTACTGTTACTATTATTATTACTATTACTTATTATTACTAATAGTTACTATTATTATTTTTTTTTTGTCATTATCACAAGAACTAAAACAAACAATCTAAGAACTGTAGAAAGCATCTAAAACAGTTAAAATTTCAAATTTCAAAACTGATGTATAAATATAAAATGTAAGTTATAAATGAATATTCATCTAAATTAAGGCAACAAAATTAAATATTGAGATTCTTAAGATATTTTTCACAAATCAGCTGATATTTTTCCAGAGAATCAACTGCAACATTTGGTTCTTTGGCCTGTTCATCCCACAATCGCATTTTTAACAAGACCTCGAATGTTGGCAGTTTCTCAAACTCTTCGGCTTCCTCTCTCTGCATCGGTCCCCCCTGGTGGATGAGAGTCTGCTTGCTTGTTGGCGACAGCTGCAACACAGCAAGAAAGAAGACTGATACAAAAGCCCAGTTACTGCTTTCGATTGGTTTTTCGAAGTTTTGTTGGTGTCATGTATGCTCTCATCCCTCCCCTCACTTAGTAGAAACTCTACTCCCAACGAAAGGGTTGATATCCATAAACCACAAAAAAATGAACCTGTAGGCCTTGAGGATTGACCAAAAGAACAGCATTTTTTGTTTAAAAATTTAGCTGTCAAACCTCGTATACTGGTAATAATTTTTTGCAGCTGTCCACCCCCCTCCCAAACACGCACACACACACACACACACACACACAGAGGTACCACGGAGCTAAAGGGCTGGGTGGGCTATATCAAATACTCTTAAATGGTTCCACTCTTATCTTTCTGGCCGTTCCCAGAAAACGAATTTCAAGGGGGTTCTTTCCGA
>JAOBRG010030124.1:0-22820 GCA_027574985.1 Umimayanthus nakama | reverse complement strand
AGCTAAAGCATGGACCATTTCTTTTAGAACATTGCCACTTTAAACGAAAACTGATGAAATACAGAATTCTCCTAAACAATTGCGAGCGTTTTGATTGGTTGAATTCAATCACGCGATTTGATAGAAGCACGCTCGCGCCATACAGAAAGCGCGCGAAAAATTGCCAGCTATGTTCTAAAACTATTTCATGTTTTGCCGCCATAATCGGTAAGCTCGACTGACACAAGATACACGCAAAGCATACACCTACATGCATTCATACATACATACACTTTAAAATACATAACACATACACATTACCAAATACGCATTCAAGCATACGCATACACAAATATACTAGCATATAACCAAACGTTTCTTTCACGCATGCGTAATTATAAGCACATTATTAACAATAACATACAAGTACACTACGCGCTTACACACGCCGCACACACACACACACAAACGCACTTTTGTGTGTTTGCGTTGCACAGACCTGCACATAACACACATCATCGCATGCAGAGGGAATTGTTTTCAAACGCGTGTGACACAGTTAGACACGCACAATCACGCGTACGCGAAAACGCACGCACATACTTATAAGTTCGCAGTAGGTAACTTGACGGTTCATACAAGAACGATATTTCTTATCGTTATCGATCTCTATTGCTCTGACAACCGATTTTTTATAACTAAGCAAGATATGCACACAAAACAATTTCGTTAAGTGATCGTTTATTCTTTTATAGTATCATTTCATACAACAATGCGACTGTTGTACTTCCAGTCTCCTAATAATTTACTACTTCGTTCTAAGATAATTTACAAGAAGAAACCACAACAAAAATAGCTGTCTGACCAACTCGTGTTCACTGTTTTTTTTACAGAGAAGTGCCATCAGGTGTAGTTTTCAAACCAAACTGCAAGATCAAATATCACATCATATTACTTTGACTTTTCTTTCAATATGAAAGTCACATATATTAATTATATTGAATAGTAGTTCATATCTTCGAGTCATTATTATACAATAGCTGATATCTCTTGTTTAAAGGATATTTTTCTTTTATAATGTACTCAAAAAATAAGATATCTGAAGACAAATAACTAAGTTGTATAAAAATATCCTTGGCTCTGACTTTTTTATACTGGAAAAACTCCTATTTTTCCAACTATAATATGCAATACTGATCTGAACGCATCTTGCTTTACACTGAGCAACCTACAGTTGTCATACCGCAATAGGGACGGATTTTATCAGGAACCTATTACTGGTAGTCAGGTCTGCAGAAAAACAACGGCGAGTTTCGTGAGAAATGATTCCACTCCCAAAATATTTTCCAACTGATTTATCCAATGTTAACTTCACTGTTGAAAAAAATTCATTCTTTCAAAATATGCTGTGAAAAATCTTCCTGACCTTTAAACTGAACTACCGAAATAAATATTTGGTTTAGCTATGCAAAGTTCCCCTTTTTCTAGCTTTTACACTAAAATACAGCGAGAAAACCAAACACACAATGAGCGTTTTCTAGATTTGAAGGTTTCATTATCTAAATATTAACCGTAGTTGACAAATTATCTTTGTGGTTTATGAGCTGTCTAAGCCGCCATGTTGGTCCAATTGGGCGGCAAAGCATTTTACAACGCGCTCGCGGACTCTCAAAATCGCGCGGCCAAAATGTGCTTTACAACATACCCAGGTCGCTCTTCCGTTTATCCGGTCTCGCCGTCCTAAAAGAACTGGTTCTGGTCGAGCGATTGGAAGACTAAGGTCAACATAGCTGGTCCTAACTCTGCCGCGCTAAAGAAGGTGCGTGCGCATGTTTCTTCCAGTCCCAGCTTGCCAAGCTCCAGCGTTTTGCCCAATCGAAGCGGGAGAATGAGCAGGGACACTCTAACTAGAACCAGTTCTGAGAGCTCGCGCGTTCCATTGAGGAACTGCTGGTCAGAACGGCAAAACCGGTTAAACTGGAAAGCACTCTGAGTCACCAATCAGGACCAAAACATGCTAAACAACAATAAAATGCCTGTAATTGAAAGTTTTGATTGCTAATTCCCCCGAAGAGAACTCGTCTTCTCTACATGTGGGTCTAAACCCTTAACAAGTCTTCAGCTATCTGCACAAGCTTCAAACGGACGAAAAAACCTGAACGATTGTTCCTTTCAAATAATTTTGGTAATGTTTCAGAAAAAGGTATATAAAGTTTCTACGTATCCTGGAATCGCTTCAGCACCTGTGGACGAATCATACTGTCGTCACAATAACATCAAATGACGTGAGCATCATCAGGTTCGATTTACAGATCTGTATTCGCTTTTCCAACGTCGTGTTTTCCAACTCGAGAGCTTCAATGAACTTGGGATCATCCAAATCAAAGCGACCATCAGCTCGCACTGTAATGCAGAACAAGAAGAGAATGGTGAGGCGACAAGAAAAAACCTCTGATCATACTGGAGCATGTTATTTGACAGAACTGAAACCTTAAACAAATTCACAAGTTTGTCAAAGCGGGTATTAGAAAAAAGGACGAAAAGCCCATCCTCCCCCACCCCTCCTATCCACCCCCATTGGCATTACTACACAAACCCAACTCGAAATACTAGAAGAAACTGAAGTTAACCACAAACTATACAAAAATCTAAACTACTATGACAGTGTATTCTGTAACTATCTGTTAACCCGAAATGACTCAGTGTGCCCAACGACCACTCGCGTTAAAGGGTAAACCACAGGCTGCTTCGTGAGTTTGTTCAGTATTTTCGTAAAACAGATACAAAGTTCTCTCGTATCACAAGAAAAACTCACATCCGAAGCTCCATCTTTTCTGGTCCTCCATAAGTCTTTTCTTTGCCAATGATAACTCTTCTTTTAACGACTGCTGCTTTTGTCGAAGATTTTGAACACACTTTCTCCTTTCTTCAATGTCCTGAAACAAAATTTAAAAAAAACTGTGTTAAATATATAGTTTATAGTCCGACTTGCTCCTTTCCTTCTTCTCTTTTCTTTTTATTCATTTCCTTCTCTTTTTGTTTACTTTTTTCCTTTCGTTTCTGTTCTTCACATTTTCTCTCCTTTCTTTCACGTTTTCTCTCATTATTTTCATTTTTTCTCTTTTCATATTTCATTTCAACTCAATTCAGATCAGGCCATGAAAAAACCAAAAAGCAAACCAGTCTCTGCTGGCGTCAGCGCACGACGCGAGTGTCCATATATGGCAAGTCTGCACAAAACTCTTCTGCGTTGACAAAAAAAAAGAATGATGCGCCAAAAATTCCTCCCCCCTCCACCAGATTTCTAAGGAGGTTCTCCTCACCTCGGAGTCCATAGCAGTTCTTGCTCCACGTATTGTATCCACATCGTCCACTTCATAAACTTTGATTTTCACTGGTTCCTCAAACGATTTTCTGCCGAACCAGCGATTACGATTTGTCTTGCGCGACGACGGGGGCTCGGACTTGCTCCTTCTTCGTAACCCTGTAAAGATACCCAACAATGCGGTAACTTAACTCACTCAGTTCCAAACGCGCCTTATGACATACTGCTGATTTCTCCTAAACTGTCTCCATAGTTTCCTTGTAAACAGGTTGGGAGAATTTTGTTTTTCATTTAAGGTAAAATGTTGTGTATAATAATTTTCTTTATCCTCACTTTCAAAACAACTTATTTTGTAAGGATAATATAAGGCAAACATTTTGGTGAACTTGAATGGGATGAAAGGGTTAAGTGTGGAGACGTTTACTTGTTTTGTATTTAATGAGCTTCCACTATCTAACAAAGCTATGGTTATGAAGAATTTTACAGCGAAGCCAGACTGCAACGGCTAGGGGCCCTTCAAAGTAGACTACCTGTAAAAAATATATACTCATTGGTTTACTAGAAAACTAACTGCTGAAAAATTGTCACTTAAAGTTATACAGCTAAAAACAACAATGGAAGAAGAACAAGATGATGAAGATGAAGATCACGATGACGATGAAAACGAAGAACCAGATTTTCAGGAAGGAGAACAGGAGGAAAACAAAAACTAGGAGAAGAAAGAGGAAAAAAGAATAGAGAAGATGATGATGATGAAGAACAGCAACAACAAAAACCAGAGAACAAGAACAAGAAGAACAAGGACGTCCGTCACTTCAACTCACCTCGTTTTTTCTTTGAAGTAAACGAGCCTCTCTCACTACAGCTGTCACTAGACGCGTGACTGAAGTCGTACCGCATACTCTCGTACCCACTGCTACTGGCCGCGTCTGATCGTGAGGAAGCTGGGAGCGCAAGCAACAGTTTGTGTTCAGATTTTCTCTTTACATACAAAACTATTAAAATTTAAATGAATAAGAGCAAAAAGACTAAATCAGAGCAAATTTCGCAAAGGGATACAAAAAATGTGACAAAGAATGCAAATTTGAAATCGTATAAAAGCTTAAATTTAAAAAGAAAACGTTTTCCGCCATTAGGTCAACAGAACATTTCTTTTTTAAAGCGATGAATGATAAACGAAACACTCTACAATACCTGATTTCGATCTCGTCAAAGGTCGACCGCGTGATGCCCTCGTACCAGGAGAATCTGTCACGCTACTGTCACTTGCGTGACCGCTGCTGTAACTGAGTGACCGTCTGTCATGCCTGTTATGTGTAACAGAACAAAGGGAAACCAAGTTTAATATCCTCAGATATTTAGCCAGAGTGGTACGGTTAGATGAGCGAGCGAGCTGTCGCCAAATAGTCAGTCAATTGCAATGATACCGCATTTAACCACAAAAGGTCGTGAAAAAAACAACTTGCGTGTTTTGAAATACCATAGGAACACTTACCTGTACAAACAGTTTCTATATTTTCTTTTCCTCATCATATTGTGCGTATATTAGATCTCATGTCAAGATTATGAATAAAACTAACCATACTGAGTTTTCTAAAGTTCAGGAACATTTATTAACCCCCCTCCCCCAACTTTTGTAGTTACTGAGTCCGCAGTCCAAAAGTAGGCTCCAAATCCCGGTTGTTGCCGGATGGTGGGTTAAATTAACCCAGCGTTAGGCGAAACTTTGAACTAAGTTCATTCATCTTGAAACAAGTCTATTTTCCAAAGTTTTATTAAAGTTCCATGGCAACCCAACCCAATAACGCAAACTTGAAATGACAGTCCGAATTGAGGAGGTAACCCAATCACAGGTTAAAAATGTAACCCTGGGTTAGCGCTGGCCGTCTTTCGAACAACCGGGCCCTGGGTGCTTAATTGACGAAACACGGTAGCTAAAAAAATCATGGAAGAGCAACAGTATCCCACCTGTATAACTTAAGCCTCTCCATGCTCTCATCCTTTATATCAACGGCTGGTGTGTCTGGCATGGAATTTTCATCCGCTGAAATCTGCGGGTCAGACATCGTGGGTTCAAGTGTTGTCCACACTACCTCAGTGCTGCGGCAACGACTGTTTCTACACGACGAAACCGCTGACAATAAGGAAGCACGTTGCGAATCTGCTATGCTTGACCTCAAAGCATCCTGGGAAGATCCAGAGGTTTCTGGTTCGGAAGATTCAGTTGTCTCGGCTACAACCGTAGCGACAAAGTCGCCTGATAATCTGTGATTTGACGCCTTGGCCATCGAGTCTGCTAACGCCTGAATGGCCGATGAAACAGTGTCTGTTGGCGAGCCAGACGTCGTCACAATTGTTGCCGCAAACTCACCGGATAGTCTATACAGACGTTCGCCGCCGCTTGTCACAGTGCTAGTGGGCTCACCTAAGTTTGGAGGAACAAACTCACCGGAAATTCTATAAACGATCTTTGGAGGAGTTCTGCGGTGGCCATACCGTATCTTAAACTCATCTTGCGGAGCATATGGTGATTTAGAAGGAATAGCAAGAAATTCTAGTTTGGGTTTATCTAATCTTGGTTTCATTTTGGGAGCGCGAACGCTTAGTGTTTTTAGGGGAGTTGACGGCTCATCAGGAGCCGATGGTAAGTCTGGAATCACTTCATCTTCCGTGTTAGAAAGAACCGAACCACAGTATGTCAAACGGACAATACTTGATGCAGATTCTCTCGATTCCTTTGTTCTTGCTCGACTCTGCCTCGTGGTTCTTCGCTCTATATCTGAATTGCTATTAGTTCGTTCTGTTTTAGCAGTTTCTTCCAGCCCTTGTGAATCAGAATTTCTCTTTCCCGACTTTTCGCTCTCCTTATCAGTTCCAAGAAATATCGCACTTGGATGTGAGCCGTCTGCAGAAGATGAGTAAATTCTGGGAGTTGAGTGACAAAGAGGCTGTGGGAGTTTCTTTCTCACTGCATCGAAGTTCAAAGGCTCAGTCATTGCGGTTGAACTGTCACTCGACTCATAATCCAATAACTCGTGCTTCCGCAAGTTGCGGCCAGTGAAGGGAACAATGTCACTGCGACAGTCACTTTGATCAACTTTGCTGTGCAGTTTGGGTGAACGGATTACTCTTGCTCTGTTTGAACGAGCAACTGGCTGACGAGGATTAATCGGAGACTTCAGTGATTCGTTTTCGCTACTTCCTGATGTTGAAGAGCGAGTCTTGCTCCTCGAAAGCGCGGTCTCTGGTTTTAGAGGAGGAAGCATCACGTCTTCTTCTTCCGAGTTTGTTGTCGAGGACCGCGTTGTTCTGGGTCGCACCCGCGTTTTCCGTGGAGTTAAAGGAGGAAGCATTACGTCACCACTATCCGAACGTTCCGAAGTACAAACCGCCTTCACCTGTGTTTCTAGCTCTGGGTTTCCCTTATTAGGATAGACTGGTAATGGCTGGCAGACAACGGGTGAGGACCATATGCGAGATCGTGGTTTATCGTCGCTTTCACACTCTCTCAACTGTTCCGCCACGAATTTCTCGAGCAAAGATCGCAAATCTTTTTTAGTCGGAGGAAGTGATTCGATCAATACCGGATCTGGATTTATAGAGCGGAAGATCTCATTGGATTCAAGGATCGGTTCAGGACTATCGGCATCCATTACAACGGTCTTCTGAGCATCATCAACCTCTACACTAACAATACTGTATGTGCAACTGCCTCTCTTGCCACCCCTCCTCAGACTGTCAACAGAAGTATCAATGCTCTCTTCTTGGGATGGGCACTCTGGAATTGGTGACAACGATTTAACGGATATCTCGTACTGCCTGGCAGTTTGTGCATCGTCTGTCTCGGAGTCTTCATTTGAAGAAGAATGTGGCGAAGGCACAAGATGGTAAAAGAGTTTCATAGGTGTTTCCATAGCTGGTGAGCGGGGAATTTCATGTTCGGATTCGGCGGTGCTTTCGTCAGAGTTTGACCGGCTGGTCGAGGATGTTTTCACCTCCATATTTGTCTGTCTTTTTGCTGCCTCAAGGTGCTGTAGTTCTTCCTCCTCCTGGGAATATATCTGCTCACTGAGGTCATCTTCGTCGGCAATCTCGCGAGGATACTCCGTTGCGTTGATATCATCGGTAAGATAGGCATCCACTGATATCACATCTTCTTCCTCGTCCTCTTCCTTCATACTCATGATCAGGTCATTGTAGTCGTACGCATACTCGTCGTCTTTGCTTTCACCCAAGACGCAACAAGGTTCTTCAGATTTGACAAATGGTAACGGTTGGCACTGCTCAACTAACCGGGCTGTTTCAAACCTATACTTGTAGTGATTGTTATCATGGGATATTCTTTCACCCTCCGCGTTGCTATCACTTTTCAGGTGGCTGTTCGTTAAGACAAACACCTTTTCAGCAGGATTGATTGTTTCGTCCTCTCCACAACGTCTTTTTCTATCATCTGTTTGAGGATCATGATTTTGAACCAGGTCCACTGACCTGATAGACACATGACTAGCTGCGCCGCAGGATTCACCTTCATCAACCATCATATCACTAGCAGAGGACTCGTCGGTAACTTCGTCGGTTCCAACGTCGCTGGTGCTTTTATCTTTCCAGTCAAGCTGTAAAGCCTCGCCAACAGGCCCATCAAAGTTTTTATCGAGGTTTTCAATCGACTCGATCAAAAACTGACTGTTTTTGCCAAAGTAGCCAGATTCGTCCAAAGACTTGGTGCTTCCGTGATAAAGGTTATCCAGCGATCCACTTGATGTTTGTTCAAGGCTCTCTTTGCCTGTCAGCCCGAGTTCATTCAGAGACAAACTGCTTCTATCAAGTTTTTCAGCAGCCTTAATTGTCCTGAAGGAGAAATTCGGCTCCTGGACCATTGTCACACCCTCCGTGTCTGAGTCACTGGAGGTGCTGCTGGAAAACCGGTGTGCAATCTTGCACTGTTCCTCAGTGAGGACGCTGACTGACACAACTTTCGCGGGAGCAGGAACAGTGTTCATGTTCACATCAACGTCCATGTTGGGCCCAAACCTTGAGGGAATGAGTAAAGTCTCCACTTTTGGTTTCGTTGGGGGACTGGAACGGGCTTTTTCGATTTCGATTTCCGTCACGTTTCCGTCAGTATCGCTGTACTCAGTTTCCTCTTCCCCGTCCGTGACTTCTGTTTCTGTATTATACACTTCTGCTTCCGGTTCGATTTCATCCCGCCCAAGATCTAATTCTTGTTGTTGTTCGAGTGAGTCGGAACTTGAGCTTTCATCAACTGGGTGCTCGTTGTTTTCAGGAAGGTTTTGTTGGCCTGGCTGATGAGAGAAGATTTTACTTTCCTTCTCTTCTTCTTCTTCCTCTTCGTCCTTCTCAATGACTGCTAACCTCTTTGCCAAATCCCTGTTAGGTCCAGCGATTGGCTCCATCGGAGGCGGTCCTTCGTTATCTGTGAGCTCTCTATCACTCAGTGCCGAGCCGTCAGGGCCACAATATATAACCGTGTCACAGGACTCTTCCCCAGTACTCGAGTTATAGTCGGAGCTGGCTGGTTCGCCAACGGGACAGTCCTCGCGCAACCTATCTGAGAGGGCACTGGTTCGCAGTCTTGGCTCAGACACTCGCAGCCTGGGTTTTCTGATGCGAGCTTCGTCACAAGAACTATCGCCTCCTGATGAACTGGTTCCGGATCCCTGACAACAGAAAACATTTGTTTTACAATCTCAAATCAACGGTGTATGACTCAGTTCGTTTAAAATTCAAGGTCTGCTTAGGACTTTTGAGGATTTCTACAGAGCTAACGACGAAGGAGACAATCTTTTGCTAAAAGAAAAGGTTAACAAGTCGTGCATTTTCAAGAAACAGAACCATAACTAGGGGTAGCAAATGGTATAATAGCGAGTACTGGCGAGCTTACAAGCACGGCCATATTTATAACAAGGGCGAGTACTTTTACCTTTGGGGAGCTGGAAAAAAAGAAGCATTTCATGAACAAGGAATCGACAAAAGCACTACGAGCATCGCTACATTTCAGTGTAAGCGAGCAATTGAGCAAAGGCCAAGTTCTTTAAGCTCTTTACCAATTTTGACACGCTTTTGCTAACACTTCTAAAAGTTATGACTAATCTAGAGGATACCTTGCACATATATCTCACGGCTATTGGTTTTCAAAGGGTTTGCATAGATGACGAGAGAGGATTCTACTAGGAATCAAAGAAAATACCATTTCAATAAATTTATAATTATAAAAAATGCACTTTTATCAATGGCACAGACTGCGGAGTCCTATAACACTGATGTCCACAAAGTAGTACGGATTCTTCCAAATAATTTATCTTGAAGTTGAACTGAATGTTATTATCCTTTTCAACTCCTTATTCTCTTTACTATTCCTATTCTTTTCGTGTTAAATAGGTCTTTCTAACTCTTTCTAAACATGTATTAACTGCATGAACCCAGTCACTAAAATAATTTGTAATTATTATTAAAAACATACGGTTATTGTTGTTGTAAATATAATTATCAGTTAAAGTATAAAACCATTATCGTTATCATTATTATTTTTCCCCTTATTCAATTTGCTTCAGAAATTACCATTAGTTAATGTAATCCTCCATCCTGCCTAAACTAGAGTTCACTAATTGTGTGTCAGAGGCGTTTATTCAATCAAGTGTATCTGTAACAAGATAAATAATTGAGCTAACATAGCATAGATAGAGTTTGATACTAAACGAAGCTCGAGTAGCTGTTAGTTTTATTACGTTTTACATGTAGAAATATCTAGTTTTGTTTCTTCACGGCGTACCTTTCCTTTTCGTTTCCGTAAGCGATGCAACCTGGCCGCAAGCTGGACCGTGGCTAGCGTCTCGTTGTAGAATGGTAACGAGGGCGACACGTGGGCGATCATGGTGGTGCGGCAAGTAGGGTTGCCGATCGACTCTTGCAGCAGTCGAGTTATCTTGCTCGTTCTGGAATTGTACAGATGTAATAAGTTAATATTGAAGTTTTACTTTATCTTTTCTTCCATTTTAGGATTTGTATATTATGTTTTGTGTGCTTTTATTCTTGTAAGTTGTTCCAGTTAGATGTTCCAACAGGCCGACGAAACAAACATGTCAGTGGACGTTGTTACAGGACCATAAGTTGTTACTTGCTAAGCCTTGCCTTTATGCAACTGTTTGCATCTATGGCTGTGTTTCAAAATTCTTCTGGTATCTCAGTGTCTGTCTGTCTGTCCACAAGTCTGTCATTCAGCCACTCCGTTAACAGTTCTATCATCCACCTTATTTTTCATTTACTCATCTACTAGCTATACAATTAATCATTTATTAAACGCTTTTTTTTCTTTCTTTTATTTCTTTCTTTGTTATTCATTTGTTCAATTATTCATTCATTCAATCATTCATTCATTCATTCATTCATTTGTGTATTTAAGGTTTCCTTCAATCCACTTAACCTCTCTTTAATCATAGTTCACTATCTCATTCATTCACTCACTAATAAATCAATAAGACATTCACTCAACTATTTTTCACACACTATTCAATCCCACACTCTTCCGTTTAAAGTTTGCTTGACTGATTAAACTACGTAATTACTGATTTATTGATTTACTGACTTATTTAGTTGTTTAAGTGTTCTTTAGTGTTTCTTCCTTCCGCCAATCCTCTCCTTTACTGTATTGCTCACGTGTTCCTCCGGCTGTCCCACCTACCTGTGTGGCACATGTTTTGCGCCATTAATCAGCGCGATTATGACGTTGCCCAGCCCCGAGAGGGACATGCTGCTCGCCCCGCCTTCCTTCTTGGTGTATCCCTCACAGCTGGCGAGGTCCACCAGGTGCAGTCGCGAACGGCCTCCATGTACTGAGGATAAAATAGATTCATCTTTAAAATTTATACCATACCTCGACTAGATACTAGCTTCTGATTGACTTCTTGGCTGTGATTTTGTTAGTAGCTTGCAACTAGTTATCACATTGTTTTGTTCAACGTGTTAGTCCAAACGCTTTTATTGGCTAGTTGCTTGTATTCTTTTCAATACCTCTTTTGTTTTGTGCAGGGTCAAGGCCAAAGAACAATAGAAAAAGAGAACAAAACATTCAAAAAAGAAACTGTCGAGATTCACAACCATTTTGTACCATAAACTGTGCTTCCATTGAGCTTTAATAACTAATCAAGTACTTAAACAAAACTTATTTCCGTTTCCACTTGTTAAAGTAATTGTTTTCTTCAGCTTTGCTGGATTTATTAAACGTATTAAGCCCCAGTCTTTATAAACTTCCCACTCTAATAACCACCCCACCTCCCCGAAATCAATAAGCGTCTCAGGAACTTGGAGAAATTATGGTAGTCGGAAAACTTCGGAAAGGCTTGGAATGAATATTTCGTCATACTGGCTGTGCACATAGTACTGTTTGCGTAACTGCTAAGTTTGAAAGCTCTTTCTGATGCTCGTTTTGTATGGAAGGAAGGCCTCACCTCCGCCGGCGTTCTTAGAATTCTTGTCCACTCGGTACTGGTAGAGATGAACCGTGAAGAACATGTGAGAGTTCGTACTTTCCTCTCTCTCGCTGTCACTAGCTGTAAAGAGTTTGATTAAAATAAATCATGTCGATATGAAGAACAAACACTGTGCACGGTAGACATGTATAAATCACATCTGAAGGGTATAGTATTCTGTTTTAGTATTCTGTATTAGAGAAAAACCGAAAAGCTAAAATGAGGTTGACACTTGCAACCACCCTCTGCCAACACACACACACACCACTCAAAACAAGGCCTATGCAAAACGAACGCAACGAGCCACAACAATGTTGCGTGTGTTGCTGGCTAACAATGTTGCGGCCGTTTGTTTGGGGCCCAAAAGTTTGATCGGCTTCAAACTATACGCAACAAATGCCAACATTGTTATGGCTCCATGCAACCGGACGCAATATGCTGCGCCCAACAATGTTGCGTGTTGTTGGCCGACAATGTTGCATCCGTTTGCATGGGCTCTAATTTTAAGAAACCAATTTTATTACAATGGTTGGTATAGAGTTTGGTAAAATTTACTTCCCTACCACCCGGTCCCCTGTTCTCACAATATGCAATATCTCCTGTATTTTGCGATGGGATGGATGGCGAATGAGGGGAGAAAGTGAGCAGGAAATGGGGATTTTCTTAGCAATTAGTTTTTCCTCCTTTAACATTACAGTCATGCAGTTGTCTACATGCAGTGACAATAGGAACCAACCCCAGTGTTTGGCTGATATCATGTATAGCGGTATCGTTTATCAATTTATGCACTACAACAGAAAGTTCTGAGTCTCTTACTGCTGTTGACTGTTATTGAGAGGAAGCTTCCCACTTTTAATTCTTGTGATTAGGGGAGTTCGAGGATATCAATGATTTGAAAGGAAATGCTTTGAAACCCAACTTATATAACGCAACAAACAGTGTTCCCATGCGACTAAGTGCCTTTCCTCGGATGGCACTGAAGTTGACTGTCGTCCGTTAAATATTAGCTCCATACGTTATTTTTAAACTTAAAACTTTAAATCCAAACAAACTGAACTTTCTTACAAAACCAGTGACTTTTAAAACAAGGATTGCTATTTTTTTTCCTCTCCGCGAGGTTTAGTGTGAAGCTAACATTTCGAAATCTTGCTGATCAGAACTAGGCCAACATTTAGCTTGCTTGCCAACACAGGAAAAAAGTATTTTACCACCAGTCATCTCTATCTTAAACTTCAAAGTGCTTGATATCGATCATACAGTTGAGCTCTAAGCACTTCAATTACCATTCTTGTCGTTCTTGGGTCTCGTTCTGGCGGCAAGGGCTGCATCAAGATAATACGCCGCTTTTTCTGCACTGGACGCTCTTAGTTCGCTCGAGTTCAAGAGCTGTAAATTGATAGACGAGCATAAACAGATAATTAGTTCTTCAGCATTTTACAACAAGTTATTGACTGTAATACTGGGCCCGGTTGTTCGAAGAGTGGATAACTCTATCCAGCGGATAAATCCTTATCCCGCGGATAGAATGGGCGCGTTGTCCAATCAAAATCAAGAACGCGCCAATTTTATCCACTGGATAGCTATTTATCCGCTGGATAAAGTTATCTACTCTTCGTACAACTGGGCCCAGTTCTAGAGTTCATCGACAGTGTTATGTACTGTGACAATATGTTCCAGCAATGGTTGCTAGAGTTCAAGAGATATAGAATGATAGATGAGTATTAACAGGTCTATCATCAGGACTTTGTACTGACAAGTGCTAACTGCAAACAAATTATTTCACTGATATGCTCTGGTAAGACGGTTTTTGTAGCAGAATGTGAGTAACCAAAAATCAAATTCGATTAGTACCTGAACCCCTCCATTTCTGTCTTCCCTCAGAAACACGCTTGGGTTGGGTGTGTCGGCGGTGGTACTGTCGGAACCTGGGTACGAGAGTACGAACGACGATGGTTATTCAGCACGAAAATACTGCGTCTCATAATATAATCCACCCCACCTATAGTAATAGATCTTCCCTACCTACATGAATGTATCTTATAGGTGAAAGAGGCTTCTAACAAACCTGAACTCTGCTCTGCTAATAGATCTCTCATGTTCTCCGATCTCCCGACAATTTCAACAGCGGACACTCGAACAGAGAACCGTGTACCAGTTCTGTGTATAAACAAGACGAAAGGTAGTAAGATGGTGCAAAGGAGACTAACTAAGAGCCGACATATGAATCGAAGCGGCATTTTAAATGTTTTCCACTAGACCTTACACCCTGTTACACACATATTTCTGCTAATGATTGTGTGTATGTAGGTATATACGTATGTACATATGTATATGCGAACGTAAATGAATGCTACTGCATGCGAACTAGTTAAGTTGGTTTATATCATATCAATAAACGATTGAATATGTACGTACGTATGTATGTAAATATTTGCTGTTTGTTTTTGTTAGTTCAGTGTTGTCCCACTATTTGTTTGTATGCTAATCAATTAGTCATTTTATTAACTTGATAGTTTGTTAGAGTGCTAGTTACTCAGTTAGTTAGTTCGTTAAACAAATGGGTTTAATCAACAAAAGTTGATATGGTATGTTTTTCGCCTGTGGGATATAGTGTTAAGCTGACGTTTCGAGCGTTAGCCCTTCGTCGGAGCAGACTGTCCTTTTGCATTTCAGTTATTTTTGTGTTTATACACGGTAAAAGCTGACGAACAAAAGATAAGCCAGATCATGGGTTCAACTAACTGTGCAGAACGCGAGCAGAACAGTCCAATTAGTTCGTTAGTTTGTTAATTTGCGACATTTGCTTACCATTTTTGTCAGCTTTCCACAGTTTGTCTTTTGACATGTGTGCGCATACAAATTTAAATAAGTCTAATTTTTTTTTATTTTTCGTGATAAAGCTAGCTTTCGAATCTAGCAAACCTGGAATAAATATATATTTGAACAAATGTATCATCTATCGCGATACAAAAGAATCCATACTTACTTCTGTTTTTGTTCGCTAATGAGTCTGAAGAGCCAGGAGAGCGAAGAAGGAATTATTCCGAAAGACTGCTGAGCCTGATCGTCCCTTCCAATCATGGAATATGTCTTCCCTATCAAACAAAAAATATGCTTATGATCATTTACTAATCGATATATTCTATATATTAGAGAATTTTTGTGTCTTCAATCAGCTAGATCCGGGCTGAGTAAGTGGATAGGTTACAAAAGGACCCTTTGTATCACAGTTGATAAAAGCAACTGGTTAAGAAGATGAACAAATTTCAAAGGCGGAGAACAAAGCTTCTTAGTTCTACGTTTAACAAACCATGATCATGCACGTTGTTCTGTTTTACGTGTAAGCCAAAAAGCTTGTACTGGTTAGTTGTCCTTTTGCATTTCAGTTCTTTTTGTGTTTGTTCACGGTTAAGACCGACGAACAAAAGAAGTAGAAAACAAAAAATATTACATATAAACCGGCAATTTTGATCGTAACCAATTTTTTTAATGTTAACTATGTTGGTATCAGTGGAAAATGTACAGCATTGCAGCAGGAGAAAGCCATGGTAAGCCGGATCATGGGTTCAACTAACCGGCTGTGCAGAACGCGAGCAGAAAAGTCCAATTTAAGTTGTCAGCAAAAAAGGCAATTTTTATTGGCAGTGCCGGGAGACAGAATAAAGCATTTTACGAGTAGAATTTTATTTAAACAGGAAGTTCCACTCTAAAGGGATTTTGCTTCACCGATTTCTTACTTCTTGCTTAGAATGCGAAATTCAAAATAATATACCTCATGCAAGATATCGGCGATGGTCTATAGATACAAAGAACCGCAACAACTACCCTGCAATGTGAAACTCAACTCTTTGTAATTTTAAGGTTTAGAACGAGGAAACTCATACAAACACCAAGTTTACCGTGGTTACAAAATTTGAGTTTTATAATTTGGAGCTTTGAAGCATGAAAAGAGGAGGGGATTGACCATTTCATCAGTAATTTAATCCAATACGTCTTAATGGAGTCTCGTCCACACTAATGCTTTTCCGTTTGAAAAAATTGAATTCGTTTGAAAACCCGCCTTTTTATCCGTTTTCGCCTTCTTTTCACACTAATACGGTCGAAAATGGAGGTGTATGTCAAAGAAAACGACGTTTTTCGAAAACGCTCACGTCGTTTCGTGGTCTAGTGTGGATGGTCGAAAACCCTCTGAAAACTTTAATGTGGGTGCAAACCTTTCTATGCGTTTTCGACAAAATGGACCGAGACCGCTTACCAAGTCCGGAGTGCCCGTAGACAAATATGCAGCCATCCGTGCCGTTAACAACAGCTTGCAGGACGTCTACGGTGGACCTCGAGCACAATTCCATCTGCGACAAGCAGTTTAAGAGCAACATAAACTAAGTGTTAAACTACAAATTCTTGTAGTTAAAAGGTAAAGAATTACCATAAAAAGAAAGTATGTGAAAAAAAGGTTTCAAAGTAAATCCATACGTGAAACTGCGATGAGGAATAGATGTGTTAAAAAAGATCGACGCAGTTTTAAGTGCAACTTAAGCAATTGCAAATGTTTAATTGCCTTTTAAATATTTAAGCTTAAACGGAGTTCAAACCCGCGGCCTAGAGCTGTAATACCTGAGAACATGCTCTAACCGATGAGTTCGAATACTGCTGAAAACGTGCGCGTGCAAACGATTTGATGTCTTTTTGTCTATTGTTTCATGCACAGCTTCATTGTAAATAAGTGGTTAACTTTATGAGCTACTATGCCTAACTAAAGTTTATTATTATTATTATTATTGTTATTATTGTTATTGTTATTGTTATTGTTATAGTTGTTGTTATTGCTATTGTTGCTATTATTAACGCCAGGAATGACGCTTTATGAGTAAACAGTATTTGAAATTATCATTAAGCCAGTTTCACAATCATGCGCGGTACGACAAACGGTTTGCTTGGCGGGCAACATGTCCTGTAAACACGGCGGATTGAATGGCTCAGTGCAGAATTTTTTTAAAATATATTAGAAATATACCAACTGTAAAACAATTTAAACATTATCTTCACTCGTTCACATAAACCGCTTGCAGGTACTGTGCATGATTGTGAAACTGGCTTACATCGTTAGTGGTGTCTTTATCGCTTGTCGTCTCATTGTCACTATGGTTTTTATTGTCATCTTCTCTGTTCCTCTCCGTATCATCACTCAATTTGGACAACTTCAGCCCAGTCCACTAATTTCCATTGATTTCGTGGACCGTGAAAATGATAGCTGCGCCAAGTGCAAGTGCAACTGAATAAGTTGAGCGGGTAGCAAAATTTCGGGGTCTTTAAGTGATTAGAATTTTAAAAAAAATTAATAAAACAAATATTCCACTCGCGCTTATTGGTTTTGAGTTTGTTTATAGCCAACTAGTGCTTCCCGCCTCGCTTCCGCTGCCTACCATTTGACATCCAAGGCGCGCTCGTAGAATAATTGTTAAATGTGCTGTTGCTTCACAATGTTGAGTTTCCAAAAAGCTACTAACCTGTGAAGCATCTGATTCAAATATGGCGTCGTAGACGAACATCTTGGGAGCTGCCACACCCATCTTGCGATGTGTTTGTGACACGTGACCAACGGTAGAGGGGTCATACAAGGTTACCTGTTTCCTCTTAGCGTCGACCTTTATGAAGGAACCCCTCTCCCCGGGAAAACTCGGACCAATTCGCAGCATTACCTTTACCTGGGGAGAGCAGGAAAAAGTGGAGAGGTCTTTAATAACGTATGAAAGTCTAGACATTTCTTCACGACCTTTAACTTACGAATCAGACAAGCTTACCACCCGCAGCCGGGCCAGAAAACTGGTCAGTGTTGCAAACTTATCACAAGTTAACGCAACTTTAAACAAGACGGTGGCCAAATGAAGCTCAAGTACCTCAAGTTGAACGAGAGTTTGAAGGTGACACAAATACTGATTTTACAATATCTGAATCATCATGCCACTGGAACAGAGACACAACCAAAGACGTACTATTCGGCTTTCAGTGTAGACTTTCTCAAAAGTTTTTTGCGTATTCACTACACCAGGTCTAGTAGTCCTTGTTCTCCTGAATTTTTGAGCTCGACTTATAACAAGTCTAACTTTCAGTTTATAATACAAATACCCTTGCACGAAGGGGAATGTTTTAACATTGAAACGTTACAGATAAAGTGGTTTTTACGTTATCGGTTTTGCCAAGTTTTTTTTTATCAAAGAATCCCCCCGGGGATGGGGTGGGGCAGCGACTGATTCACTCGATTCTCACCTTTCCATCTGTCCTCTTAATGCCGTTTTTGAGCAGGGTGGGAGGTACCGCTGGGCTGTTCATGCGCAAAGCCTCTTTAAACTTGGTAGGAAAGGGATAAGGCGGCGCATGCGCATGAGGCTCAGACTGCTTGTGCCTTGAGCCGTACGCCCCATAAGGATCCGGGCCGAGGGGGGTTGTGGGTACATCTTTGTAGGAGTGACCTTTCTTGTGTTTTTTCTTCGACGAGATGCTAAGCTTTTGAGCCGCCCTGATAACAAAGATAATGTTTATTAATGTAGATAGTTATTAGTGCAGTCAAGTCGAGACCCAAAGGACGAAAACGTCTTTTGGGGGAGAGATTTTTTAAACGTTAAAACAAAAGTCGAGGAGATCCGGAAGCGCTCGAAAACAAAATGCGAAAATAATAGTATAATGACAACAAAATCAGTACAGTACAGTAAAGGCTTGATATTGTCCAAACTAGAAGAAGAAGAAAGCCATTCTGTATATTAATCAGCCGCAAACACTCTTAATAATGGGCTGGCTTCTTTTCGACTTTGAAAGCCAAATTACTCTGCTCCAATTTGTATAAGTTTGACATCTTTAAAGTTAACTGTCGATGGCAAGCCTTATTTCCCCTTGAAAATATTGTGCTATTGTTACTAGAATTATCACAGGAAGTGTATCTCGTTTGTAATGACTTAACTTGTCATCAAGGCACAAAACTTGATTGATAGATTAAATCAGCTTTGGCACCAAACGATGTCTAGGCGACTAAGAGGAGGAGTCAGGGCCTTAATAGTGTTTACAAGATATGAAATATTAAACAAACAACAAATCACACTTATATTATTTATCCCTTCGCTTTTAAGATAAAGTAAACTGCTGTATGGAACGTCAAGCTCAGTTAGAAGAACATCTTGATGTTCGGTCAGATTTTATGCTAAATTTTTTACACTCAATCAATGTCTTAATGCCAGAAACGCTCCCCGACGCAAAAAAGAACATTAACAAGTGTTACGAAAAACACACGTACAAAATAAAGTATAAATTATATTTAGAATGAATGTATCGAAAACTAACGCAGAACACAGAAGCCTATCTGTTTCTTACTATGTTATTTGTATTCCACTAAAACAATCTTCACTTCACTTATCGTAACTAACTTTCTGATATTTTACTAGTCAAAACAAAAGCCACATAACCCTGACCGCGCGAGCTCATACACTGCAGTTTTCGTCAACAAGTAGCCTTTCCATGGTCAGTCACCTTCTGACTTGGATAAATAATGTGAGTATTAATCATCTATAAATCTAAAATCGTACCTATAATAGAAGATTAGTGCAGTTGGATCATACATAAGAAGTCTTGGTCGCTCCTCTTCAAAACTGAACAGAATATAAGCGTAAATCCATTAAAAATGATGATTTGCGAAAACAAGATTTCAAAAAAACCAGGACACTGAAAAGTCATGTTTTCTACTTCATACCGCTGTCGAAAAGAGTTGAGCTCAGGTTCCATGTTTGTTAGTTTTGTCTCTCAGACTTTGAATCTGACAAAACTCGGGCTAGTAGTTCCAGTAATATATAGTTTTACATCTGCGGAACTCTTCGATGTTTCTTCGTCCAAGCCAGCTTGTCCCACACTGGGATATTGAGTATATTGAGTATACTCAGACTGTTTTCAGTCAGTGGGTAATAATAATTGACGAGAAAAACCTTGCAAATGCACATATGAGATGGTCGCCACGGATGTGTTGATGAACTGTCAATCAAATAAACAGTAAGAAACAGACACATTGGGGGACGAGAACAAACATTTTGGCTTTTCACAGAAACTCAGCAAATAACCTCAAGGCCACAATGGGAGTTGCAATTGGCATTGTGAGTATGCAAATTGCCTGGCTTCTCTAATGTTCAAATATTCTTTGAGCAAAAGTCGTGCAAGAAAAAGTCTCCACCTGTTTAGCAGAAGAAAACCAATTCACGAGTCTGAAACAACGTTGCTTGCTACCTTAATAAGAAACTAGATTGTACTTAAAGCTCCTAATTACGCAGCAAATTGTGTTTTCTGTACAACTGTTTTGATTTGACACAAATATTTGAAGCAGTACAAATCAACTATGACAATCACTGATCTTTTTAGACAAAGGAGTTCCATTTGAAGAATGACTATCAGTAAAATTCCTAGTAAAACTTAGTCATACTGGTTATATTAGCGTAGCAAAACTGCATACTCTTTAAAACATTTACAGCAGCTCTAAAAAACCAATGTAAACACACGATCTATATTCGACCAAACAATTATTCTCTACTGTTGATGTTCAACACATTTTTCTTTAGAGGAAATTGTGGGAGGAAACATCTTATGCAAATGATTTAATACTAATGCTTTTCAATCAACCCCTATTGTTCATTAATCTCACAATAAAGACCTTAACTCCACTACAACACGGGTAACATGAAATGTTTGCTCCAAGTTTTTTTTCGTGGTAGGGGGCACAGATTAGTGCATGGAATAATGTTTGTTCCGTTGAGAAACAGTATCCCTTCCAAAAGAACGTTTTAGTTCAGAAGCGATCACGTATCATCTGTTGTGAAGCGACACTTATCGTACAGCGCAACAAGAGCTAGTTTCTCGACAAAATTCATTTAACTCAATTTAAGTCCGAACCATTTTTACCAACCAACTGTGAAGGCAAGTCTTTATCAGATGAACGCCTCTCGTTTGTGGCTGTTTTTTTTATTTCATTTCTTTACAAACTTATAATACAAGAACAACCCACAATGGTGAAGTGGGGAAAGCAAATTATGTTAACATCTATATCTACAACCTTAGTCCACAAAAGCTAAAGACAACATTATTACTGAAACAAGACCATTTCTTTTAATACTTCTGGGAGAACAGCTTGAGGTTCTTCAATATAACAAATATATTGCAATTTGTAAACATATAGCTTGATTTAGTATATGATTGGTTCGTGTCGCCGCCTTTAACTATATACAAACATGCAACTCTTGCTATTGCAAAAGGGTTTTTGAAATGTTAGTCAACATTAGAGATTGAAGCAATGAAGGCAAAACCAGATGAGTGCAACACAAATCCAGAACAAATGTTTTCTTTCCTAATCACCACTGGATTAAAAAACTGAAGTTGAAAATGCCTGCAGATTTAACTGACAAAGAAAAAATATATATGAAAACGTATCATGAAATTAAGGGTACAAAGAGATAAAACATTATTTTTTTTATATGGAAGTCATTGAACTTGAAGAAACAAGATGTTTTAAAATGCAAGAATAACTCCAAATACTGTTGGTTAATTTGTAGACGATAGACCCATACAAAGATATATTTCAGCAAATGAAAAAATTTGGCAGTATTTGTGGTTAAATTGCTTCAGGACCTTTTGATGTGAATAAGTGTGAGAATTCTACTAAGTTTAAGACTACGGGATCTCTTTGTTATGGTATTAAACATTTATATCTTCGATAATGATTGGGACATGCA
Organism: Umimayanthus nakama; assembly: GCA_027574985.1. Taxonomy (NCBI): domain Eukaryota; kingdom Metazoa; phylum Cnidaria; class Anthozoa; order Zoantharia; family Parazoanthidae; genus Umimayanthus; species Umimayanthus nakama. The sequence continues at coordinate 1,272 of JAOBRG010030124.1, read as the reverse complement.
GTTTTGTCAATTCAAGGACAGCAATTTATTAACACTGATCGCTTTAACTATTCATTTATTTAGACGTACAATAACAATTTATTGTCAGCCTTAACGTTCTCAGACTATAACTCAAAAGCTCTCAAAAGCTTGGCTCTGTTGCAGCTGGCAATGACGAGAAATGAACGCAACAGGTTGTTTGGAAACAAAAGTTCCCAATTTACACAAAATTAATCGATAGCGTATTGGTTCGCAAAGGAAACTGAATGAAAGGGCGTAGGAAGAGGAAAGAAAAAGAACAGGAAAAAGCTTCAGTTAATAAACTCGACAAAGCAGGAAAGCGTCCTGTAGTTTACCGGCCTATTGACAAAGATCTACCAAGGTTTAAAATGTATTTTAATAAAATAATTTGTTATTGCCCCAAACTTCAAACAAAACACATAATCGACAAACAAAGTACAACAGAGATAAATTGAGGAAAGTCAGGACTTCTGCTGATCAAAAGATCACTATACGACCTCTCCACAAGTAGGAGAACTGTTTTCAAAACTACCTTCTTCAAATTGTTCTGTCTTTCATTAAAATGGAGTTTGTCTGGCAAGTTTTTAACTCAACGCGAAACCATAGATGTTCTTTTAAAACAGGAAAATCCAGAAAAGCACGAGACCATTTTCACGTTCTGCCAAGCAGATTGGTTCAATTATATCCAAACTTTTGTTCATGTTTTCCCTTACAAGTTTATCGAGGTACGCGTCAACTTTGTCAGAACTTAGTTTAGATTTAAGCCTCTATCTTCTTAATCCTTTTTTAGATACGTTTCAAGCCGTTCTTGATATTCGGTTGACGAGATCAGACTGGACTCGAACATATTTGCTTTAACAACGATTTTGAAACAACACCTGTGATATTTCTTTCACTGAAAATATTTTGTATTTGCATCAATTAAATACTTCATCGGTTATCAGTTGCACTCATGAATACCCGTTCGATAGTCTTCTTATAAAGAATCCTCTGTTACAACTAGTCTTTACCACTAAATACCAGCTATTTCGGATTTCAGACCTCAAACGCTGTTCTGATGTTGATATTTGCTCAAGTAGGGCATGACCTCTCCTTCCTTTCAGCCCCAGCTAGTTTATGATTAGTATGTAAACTCTCCTTATAATATTGATACAAAAAAAAGTTGTTTGGTAATGAGAGTAAAACAACTGATAACACCACAGGCAGCCCAAGCTTACAGTTTGTGTTAATTTAACGGTCGCATTGCGCGAAATAAGACTTTGTATGGGAACT
>JAOBRG010030013.1:0-22825 GCA_027574985.1 Umimayanthus nakama | reverse complement strand
CGGGGCCTTCAGTCCTTCGCATAACTCATATATAGCCGCCTATTATTTCCTTCTCGCCACCTACTTCAAAAGTTAGTGAAAGCACTGAATACAGTGCAAAAATAGTAAACCGAGTGCAGAAAAAGTTAACACAGAGCAAATTTCTGGCGGACAATCTTGAAGTTGCAAGTGAAAAATGGCCGGCAATCCAAGTCGAGTTTCACTTGTTACCGAAAATACCATCGAGGAATTTGGCTTACTTAATTTCACACGAAAATGAACCGATGGCTTATTTTCACGCGAAAAATGGCCACATAACGGGCGCGTTGAAATTTTTTTCATGTATATAAAAGAAGGAAATCATACGACTTCGAGTTCAATTTAGAATGTATTTGCACTTGAAAGTTTTTAAGTAACCTTAAACTGCATTCGCCGGAAGACCGGCTCATGCAACTTTGAGCTTTTTTAAAACTCACTCGTGCAAATAAATTCTAAATTGGACTCGAAGTATGGTTTCTTATGCAAACACTGTTGCCCAAAATAAATATATGATATGATACAACATATGATATATGAAATACGACATAGAATGCAATGTTATGTTTCATCGATCTTTGTTATACTTTACAGATAAAAAGAGGATAGTGTGATCAAACCATTATGTGGTCGTCCGCATGCGGTTCCCAGAGACTGCACAGCTCTCTCCACCTTTGACCAACGTTAACACCTGGAGTTGATGAAAGCAGTGTTAACGGTGCATCATCATCATCATAATAGTAATAGTAACAACAACAATAACAATAGCAATAGCAATAACAATAGTAACAATAATAATAGTTAGAATAAGCATCAGAATAACAATAATAGTAACTTTACTCTTTCTATAGCGAAGAAACGACTCAAATCACAGCATATACACTTTTGATGGACAAACATTCACTTGGCTAACTTGCCAACGCAGATAAACCCATCCATTCCTCTTGTCTTCTAGTCTGAAAAATCATTTTTTTATTTAAAAAAAGGAATTTTAGCTCAAAGGCTTTTATCTTCAAAAGGCCTACAATCTGTGGCTAAGAAACAAATTCTGCAATCCTAAGAAAAGGATTTCAGTTAGTGTAATCATCTCGGCATCAAGGTGATAATATACTACAGATTTTCGACCAAAAAATATACTGAGACCGCAAAGTTTGGTATCCTTGTTCGTTTAGAGCTGTCGGCTGTGGCTGACATTTCTATTAGAGATTGGGAAGCCAGATTGAGAAGAATTTAGAACCAGATTCGCTGATAAATCCCCGAAACTCTATCGACTGTTACTGAAAAAGTGATATGTTAGTAGAAACAAAGCAAACTGTGCTATCAATGCGGATAGCATTACATGTGCCTGTAATCTAAACCAACTATAGGTTGGAGCAAACATCCATGCACGCCCCCTCGTGTCTCCTTACCGGCTAGCTCCATTCTGTAAAGGAGAGAAGAAGCATCGCTCAAACTGAAGATGACACCTGACTTGCAGCGTTCTTCAACCTAAAGTCCAAAAAGACACTTAATCAAGCAAGTGTTCTGACTCGTTTCCACCACCAGACTCCAGTATCTTCAGTGATTCAATTGGTGCATACCTGCTTATACCCACTTTAGAGCTGCTATTTTCTGAACTTTTAAATTGTTTTGATTTACTAGTTTTTTAAAAGAAATTTCAAATTTAACAAATACTTTTATTATTTTGCAACTTTTTTTTTTGGATAAATAATTTCACTAAGAAGCAATAGGCAAGCTAAAGGAAACTTTAAGCGAGCTAGGGTAAGTAACATTGGGGAAAATTTAAGTTTACAATGCAAAGGCAACTGTAAAACTGTTTTATACGTTTGCCCTGCGAGAGGTTTTCAATACTTAACAATTATTCTACGAGACCGCACTGAATATAAAGCGGATAAATAACAGATGAGCGCGGAACGCGAATCTGTTATAATTAGCTAATATTCAAAAGGTCGAGCAGAGTAATTGTTTTATTAAATACAGTTTAATTAAATACAACAATTTATTTTTCACCGGTAAAGATTTATTTAAAAATAAATTTTGTGTCTGAAAAAGCCGCCAACTCAAAAATAACTTCCGTTTCCGTTGAATCAAATGTCACATGACAGCCTCACAACCATGCATTTTCTATATATAGTCAATCACTAGGATATGAGCTGATAACCGGTGACCACCGAACCAATCAAATTGCTTAAAATCGCATAATCATTGGACTGTACAACACTCGATATCTCTTGGTCACGTGACAGACTATTCCACAAGAATGTATATGCCTCACTGTAGCTTATGGTTACTGCTCAGTTTGAACGGTATTTTTGGTTAATGGAGCATATCTTTGTTGTTTCGTGACGTAACCCTGTATTTCACTGAAAAGATTATTGAAATTTCTGAATCGCTGTTTAATTTTTACTTAGCAACAAATAAAAAGAAACGAATGATCTCTCTTTCTCCTTTCCAGAGTTGCCATGCAGTCGGACGTGTTGCGTTTGATGGAACCAGTAAAAACATTTTCATTTTTGACTTTATTCCTAGTCCAAATCTGTGTCAGCGTTTTCTGAATGGTCGCAAAGTTTTTAAAACTTTAAAAACCGCTTACATGGTTTTGAACATCAGTTATTAAACTGTTAAATTTCAAATCAGTGAATAAAAATCTGTCAGAATTGGACTTTAGAGTGTCTTATGGTTTCAACATAAAAATAGTCTCGAGAAAAAAGCTTCTAAAAGTTTTGGCGTCCCCTAAAGTCCACTTCTGGTGAAATGTTTCTGTTTCAAAATCTCAATCTTTTTATGCTATTTTAAAGCTTTACCTCTGATCTATCCATACGGCTAAAATCTCGTTTCGGCCATTTCCTTTGGCCTTCACCAGGACTTTTTAGATTGTTTAAAAGTAGTCTGACCCAGGTTTTGGTGAAGACAGTTCACTTTCAGAATCTAATAATTTATAGTCTCTTTGGCGAGTAATAAAGATATCCCGAAGGTCTGTTTGAGTATAAGTTGAACTTCGTTCAAATACTATTATTGCCTATTGTTTTAATAGCTCGATAGGTAGAAACATTGTCCCTACAAAGTACATAAATGAGAAGTGTTTAGCTCGTGTCATAACAGTTTGATTTCGTTCGAGTACTATAATTTAACATAAGACTGCCTTACACACAGTAAACAGTTGTGGCGCAACCATTGCCTTGTCAGTTAGTTCAAATGTTCGGCACATTAGTGAATTCCCTAATGTGCTTAAGAGCGCCAATCCAAGACGCTATCTTTTGTTGGTGTTTTACAGGTATGTTTCTTGTACGGCAGCATCCTTTCAATTCAAACCCCCTTAGATTTACCTTCTTTCACTTTCTTATTTCTTCGCCGTCTAATTGATCGTCAATAAAACTAGTTTCATTCTGAGTTTGCAGTTCTTGATGTGACCCAAAAAACATGCTACGTTTAGTTACCCTTAACCAAATCTTTACGTTTTCTAGTTCCTCAATGACATTTGCCTCTTAATCAACGTGATTTGGGACAGCAGAGCTAATGTTTTTATCATCGGCATTCATAAGCAGAGATCTGTAAGCTCGGAAAGTCACTCATTTTAACTAACAGTTACCCACCCCTGTGGAATTCTTCACGTAACCGGCTTTCATATAATAGGTAATCATTAACAATGTATTTGGACTTCTGTTTGCTGGAACATAAACTGCAAAGCTTTTTTTAAGATAATTTTGTGATCAATATTGTCAAAGACATTGATCCTCTCCTTCTAAAGGTGGGGGGCGGGGGGGGGGGTGGTTGCTGCAAACCCACCACCAACTTTTGTTTTTTCTCTTAAAGTTTTCACATTTTACACTTTGAAAGCCAATATCCAATTTACCCGCCATTAAGAGTAAGCGCTACAAAACTGTGGTAAAAGTTTTCATCCAGAGACATGTTACCTTCAATATTACAACATTTTTTGTTTGATTGTATTTAATTCCTCCAATTTAGGAGGGATTTTAAAAAATATGCTGGCTGGTCAAACTCCAAAACAGTAAGTCTTTGACCTTCACTGAAAAATAGTAGTTATACTTGAGCATTGACCATGTATGTTGTTTTGACACAAAGAGCTGTTACCTACAATACTACAAACAGTTTATTTTGGTTTCATTTAATTCCTCCATCTTGAGAGAATTTTTAAAATTATGCTTTTTCCCACCTATTTTCATTATTTAAAATTATGCAAATGTATGCAAGTCTAGAGTTAATTAAAATATTGATTGATCATTAAGAAAAGTCTCACGAACTGCCTACCAAGTTCCATACCAATCGATATAAAATTGACAGAAAATTAAGGAACGGAAAGGGCATTAGAAGGAAAGGGTTACTTAAATCAAAAAGTGTTCAGTTCTGAAATAGAGAAGAAACACCGATTCCCAAAGACAGCAACAAATAAATAAGGCAGTTTTTGTTTTGTATACTTCTAGACGGCCGACTTCTTCTTGCTGATTTGCACGACTCATCACAAACACTACCTTTTGATGGACGGATAACTCGTAATTTTACCCAAATATTCTTATACTAATATGGATACAAATAGGTATAAAAATAATTATAATAGTAAGTACGATATTTTTAGAGAAAGTACCTCAGTCACGAAGCGATGGTTTTCATGGGGATCCGAACATAAGTTGGGAAGCGGTAAAAAATTCACTTTTTTGTAAAATTTGAAGAAAACGACTTTGAAAATTCATCGGAAGACCAAAGTTTTTTCTTGGTAGAAAATCCATTTGGACAAATAAAAAACTTTTACTTGAAGATCGCCGTAAGCAGTTTCAGAAGTGTTCCTACATGTGAACTAACCGGGCCCAGGTTACACTGAAAAGTAGAAAACGTGTTCTGTATGTTTACTACGAACCTCCTGGTCGTAAATGTCCAAGGCAGCTTGGTAGTCACCCTACGACAGAAATAGTTTGAATCCGTCAGCTATTTATGATCAAAACTGGAATTTGTTCTTTTTATTACAGCAGCAAATCAGTCTCTTTGAAAATATATTTTTTAAGTCTTTATAACTTTGGAGATTGAAGTTAGTTGAACAACAAAAAAATGAAGAGTTTGAAATAGTCTGGCACACACACGTAAACATGAATAAACTCATAGCTGAACAACAATTCAGTTATCTTTCAGGAGAGCCGGAAGAAGGCGGTTTCAGTTATTTTGTCAAAAACAAGGTACAGGAGTCAGAGATTATTTAAAATATAAATCCAGCTACAACTCCTGCAAGCGACAAGACCATTCTGTCCTCCAGACATCTTTAACACGGGGTCGGCAATCATTCAGAATCCACCAGATGAACCACAATTGATTTTGAGATGAAGTAATCTTATGGGTGCAGTATATATTTTTTTCAATGTGCCGAAATACTACGGGAAGTCTATTTCGTAAAAATAAAAGTGAAAACCTAGCTCTGCACAACACAGATAAACAGAGTTTTCGCCATGAGTATCATCAACAGCTACACACCTTTTCAATGTAATACAATGACCAGTGCCAGAAGTTGTGACATGCAAGTGCAGTTCCCGACTGTGAAAAAAAAAAGTTCAATTCTGTTGTTAACAAGTGACAACACACGCACTAAGACTGGCCATTTGAGTTCCACTTCAGAGTGTACATTGCATAGTGTAGACATAATGATAATGGCCATGACTGATACAAACTGTTTTCGAGTACACGCTTTTTTGTAAGAACAAACTTTATAAGAACACCCAGGCTGAGATTTGCCCAAGAAATAGAAACAAGCTAAGAACAGTCACCAGGCTGAAATTTTGATCAGGCAAATTTAAGAAATACGTTTAATCCTTGAACACTGATTAAGATGTACATGAAAACAAAACTTGTCAGAATTTAGCTTGGTAATTGGACGCTGGAAGAGTAATATAAGCAAGCTCGTTTACGTTCGCGGACGATATATTGACAGTTTTAAGTTTTATCGCTGGATGAAACAAATGTAAACATACATTTCTTAGTGCCATTTTACATGTGTTGTTCCGGTCAACTAAGCCGCTGTTTAACTATGTTAGGAAATAAGAACGATTTAACAACAATTTGAGGATGAAATTGCCAAATAATTAAGAGCAGCCCAGCCTCAGGCGAAAGCTACTGGTTCTTATAAAAAAGGCGTGTATCATACCAGGTGGCGGTAATGGCATCTTTAAGGACGAGCAGGATTTTTGGGTCCAACATTGTATCATAAAGTGATGTTTGTAGAGCACAGCGGGCAACAACGAGAAAGTAAGAATTCAAATTAAAGTGACAACCTATCTGCGGCGAGATGTCTCGCTGTACACATAACCCGCTATGGAAAAAAACATCCAGTTCAAAGCTCTCCAAGCTTTATTTCTGAAGCGTGAGGTCTTGCTGTACTGTCAACTTTTATCAACAAGATAGAAAGGTCATCCAGTTTGAGATTCAACGCTTTCAAAGTCATTTTCTATTTGGACACTGGTTTTTGTCAAAGCATAACATTCTTAGTTGCGAGTAATAAAAAACGCATGGATTGCCAGTACATGTAACTTGTGGTGCCGAAAGGAATCACGTTTACAATAGTAGTCACTCCAATGTACCGGCCGACTCATCGACCAATAATGCAACTCACATATAGTGTATCGGCCGCTAGAAGATCGATATGTCGGCCGATATTTGGCCGACACTCTGTGGATGTTTCGGCGACATGTTCCCTGAAGTCCCGCTATGTCTGATGATACCTTGTACTGACCGACAATCCATCAATAGTTAGTCGACAGTCCGCTGATACTTGGCCAACATGTGGCCGATAGTCCATCGATATATCAGAAATGATCCACTGACGTCGGAGATTGAAGCAGAAATCCGTGGTTCTTGGGCAATATCCAGCACAGATTTCAAGATTATCAGTTTCAAGATCTCCACCTTTTTAAGCAGTTTGGCCGATATGTATCGACCGATGCAACGGTCAAGTGTCGGCCAAGAGACACCTGATCCCCAAGAAGATAATTAAGGCAAATTTAGCTATAATTTTTCATTTGTCTCCGCCAGTTTCAAGGTTGTCCTCGGTTGCAAAATTTTTTTTTTGAAAAAAAACGACGAATCAATAAAAATGTCTTAGGGAGATCAAGGATTTGTGAGAGTGGGTTTGGACAAATGTCCGCTTATTTTACCTATTTGTTGTTTTTATTTAACAAGTCCTTTTTTCACAAGAAAGAGTATGGTAAAAATATTTGCGTTTCATTTTAGGGATTTCGAGCGAACCACCCGAACCACCCCTAGACTCGCCCAAGAATGTCCAGGGTCTAGTCCTTCTCAAGGTTAGATACAATAGATAGCAAAGAACAGCAAACAGATGGGGAATCAGAGGTTTGTGTTGTCAAACACAGGTGTGAAAGTTGAAACACACACTGCTTTTGATTGGATGATCGCCTCCAGCAATCGATCAGTTTGAACATATTCGAAGGAATCGCAAAAAATGGCTATGATGATTTTATGCTCACGCATGCAATCAGGAGAGTGGTTTATGCTTCATCTATTTACCCACGCCCGTGTTCAGCTACTCACAATCCAGTCCTTCTGGGTGTCGCTCATAAACTTGATTCCGTCGTCTTGCCGGCCTTGCATCTCGAAAACATGAGCCCGAGTGTGGGTTGACCAGCAGTCTTTGGGGTTCCAATAAAGGCCCTGGGTCGGGACAGCAAAAAAAAAAGAAAAAAAAACATTGCTGTTATCATCACTCGCGGTTCGTATCTGCTAGAAAAATCGCTTCTGAATCATTCAGGAAAAGCAAGTAATAAATCCGTACAACACGAGACGTTCAGATACAAGTCTTCTGTTGACAGGCAGATTGCACGGACACCAGTTACGTTTCAGTGAAGACGGCACCTAAGTTAGTGTACTGTAGAATGTCTGATATAAACTGCCTTGAGGTCAGCTCTGCTCTATGTCTGTATACAAAATCATTAGATGGTACTCATTACAAACGACATCAACACTAAAATAACTTTTTCTTGGAATAAGGTGGCTCCTTTCGGTATTTGTTACGTAGAATATCAAGCTCACTAACAAAAGTAATGGAAACCTAAAAATACAATAAGCAGCTATAACACGCATAAACATGGCTGTGACTACCTTCCTCCGCAAGTATAAACAGCAATAAATCTTCACAATACCTTTACTGCATGTTTCTCTGCTGCGTCGTAATCTTTTGTCTCAACCAAGCCGAAGCCATACATTCCATTTAGATACCTGGACATGTGTGTACAAAAAAACTCCTATTTTTCTGTTTTCTATCTACGAAAATTTCACTTTATCTTCGACTAAGGGAAAAACATTTTAAGGACCAGTGCAAGAGGTTGGTGAGGGTGGAACCAGTTTTCTATCACAAGAAAATCAACGTTTTACCTTCAAGCTGGCGTGAAGTTTCATTTTACTACATAAACCAAAAACAGGAAGATTCGAATTCAATATTTACATAAGCCTTGCAAGTTATCAATATTACTACCGGAAATTTTCTGAATGTTTTGAAATAGATGTTATTCATGCCATTTGGAAGCGGGCGACATGAAATTAGACGAGAAAGGTCCCCAATGTACATGTAGTTTCGGAGGTGTTTTACAAAATCTCTACTTTTCAGCAAAACACTCGTGTCTGTATAGTTACTGAATCGTATGTATTTTGCAAAATCTCCAGTTTTCAGTAAAGCACTCATGTCTGTATAGTTACTGAATCGTATGTATTTTGCAAAATCTCCAGTTTTCAGTAAAGCACTCTTGTCTATATAGTTCCTGAATCGTATGTGTTTTGCAAAATCTCCAGTTTTCAGTTGAACACTCATGTTTTATATAGTTACTGAATCGTGTGTGTTTTGCAAAATCTCTATTTCAGTAAAACACTATCTTATTGTTGTTTAAAAAGTCCTTTATCACAAGAGTTAATATGTTAGAGATATTTGTGTTTGTATCACTTTAAGGGTTCGAATGAACCCGCCTCAATACTGTAAGCTAGTGTTAGTTGGATTTCATGAAACAAACTCAGCCCCAGATCGAAAGTACACGCAAGGCACATTTAGTATCTGATCTGACGGTTTGACCACAACAGCACGCCGTAAAGTTGACATCACAAACGTGCGCGCAAAGCATTGTTGATGCTCGGACAGACAGCACGCGTTGTCTTTAGATGATACACTATTGGAGAGCTCACACGATCGCAGCAGTGTTTTGCTGCTCCCTTACTTTGCATTTCACGAAACTATTCCAGACACGGCAAGCGATTGTATGCTTTGTTGATCCGAAACTCAACCCCGGAGTGCTTTGCGCGCGGCGGTCAACAACTACTTTTTAAACTATGTGCGGCGTCCTATACGCTGACTAAAAAGGTTTTTGAGAATTGCAAACTTTAAAAAACTAAAAACTTAAAAAGCATCTGTGACAGCGTTACGAGACGTCGTTAAAATCTGGAACAGTTTACTCAGATTACCTGGACCACCTTCAACTTGCAGTTACTGTATGGCTGTACTGTATGATGCAAAGTTTTGCCTGATCCATTCCCTTGTGGGGAACCAAAGTCATTCGGTCAAGTTTTGGCTCATCAACTGAACGTACACACCGCATTTGACCCACACGAGGGAATGGATCTAGTAAAAACTTGCATTAATTAGCAAAATGGTGTAATAAACAAAATACTGTCATCATCTGCACGCCGCCTAAATATCCGAAAGTAAATTTGAAGCGTGTTTCATTTTGTTTTTGACCCCATGTTTATCGTTATTAGAGAACGTTATGTAAGAAGATCTAATCATTTACCCATAAAGTGGCAGATCTTGATTCCATCTTGGCAGGACCCGTGCAATACAGTCCCTGAGTTCCGCCTGGTTACCAAGGTAGATGTAAGTGAGGTACGCATTCTTGATGGCCAGCATGTCCGTTGGATGTTGAGTGAGGATGTCTTCCCAGATCAGACAAGCGCCAGCTGTGTTCCTAAACAAAATAGGAAGGTAATAACATATGTGTGAAGTTTGAGGTTTGCAAACAGCCGTGAGCATTGGAAACACATATCATTGGAAAGATTGCTTGAACATGAAATAGTAAAAGAAAAACGAAAAACCCAAGGACCATACAGATATACAAAAAAGGTTGTACGGATGGATACACAATGAGGGCTGTACGGATGCAAAAAGGGGGTCGTACGAATATATAACGGGGGTTGTAAGGATATAAAATGAGAGTCGTGCGGATATATAACAAAGATCATAAGGATATAAAAAGAGGGTCGTAAGGATACAAAAATGGCCGTACGGATATATAAACAAGGTTGCATGGGGATAAAACGAAGGTGGTAAGGATATATGTGGGTCGTAAGGATATATAAAAAAGCCATACGGATATATAAAAAAGGTCGTAAGGATATATAATAAGGGTCGTACGGATATATAAAAAGGTCGTATGGATATACAATGACGGTCGTACGGATATATAAAGAGGATCGCAAGGATATGTGAATGTCGTACGGATATCTAAAAGGGCCGTACGGATATTTAATGAGGGCCGTACGGATATTTAATGAGGGCCGTACGGATATTTAATGAGGGTCGTACGGATATACAATGAGGGTCGTACGGATATTAAAAAAAACACCGTACGAATATACAAAGAGGGTCAGTTAATAGAGTACTAAAGCGATGACGTAACGTTGTTAGGGCAACAAAATTTTCTGTTCTAAGCAATCGCGTCGCTTGACCAACATGGCGCCGCTCACAATATCATCCTTAAAAAACTTCTTTAAAGATGAGGAGAACTCGGTAGAAAAAGGCGAAAATCCTTACAGATCTTAACACGTCGAGAGTTTTAAGTGTATTCCTGGGATTTTAAGAGGAAAAGTGCTAGCCAGTATGAAGGATAAAAGCTACACTGTGACGGTAAGTCACTAAGTAAATGGTAGAAATGGCACAGACACGTGTTTGGATGGATTTGTAAGCGGATGGTTTCTATTCACCGACCGAAACTTGAAATATCATAACAAAACGTAGCCATGATAATGTTTTTGTGTCCTTTCCTGCTCAAAAGTCCAAGACTGAACACAAAATTGCCATGAAAAACTTGGGATACACTTAAAGCTGCTTATTGGATTACTTTACTACATAATTCAAATGAAAACTCAGTTTTTTGTTTGAAATAAGCAGACATATCACTTGATCAAAGACCTACTATGTGGCATTAAGGGGTATACGATTGACTAGCTATAGCTCTCGAACAAGGTCGGGCACCTCTCTTTTTAACTACGTCTTTTGGACTCCCTCATAACACGCAAAGGCTTGACAAAGTTTGAAAAAAATCTATCGAGCGGAGTTTTTTCAGGTTTATGACCTTAAAAGAGCCGTACGAACATACAAAAGGGCCGTATGTATATATAAAAGTTATGCAATAGATATACAAATCATAACGCCTTGATAGAAAATAGCTATCAAAAACTGTGGGAAGTGGTCCTTTTTAATACTTAAACATAAATTAACTAACATGAAAAAGTCTCTAAAGCGAAATTTGTAGTAAATGATTTGTTAGAAGAATGAACGAGAATGTTAATCAAATTTTGAAAAGTTCTACTTCAATGGCGCGTTTTTGCAGAACAAAAAGTGCAACCTGTGTAACGTCTTGTAACCTCTCAGCCAAAGCGGTGCCACACTTGGCTTTTCTGCAAGCTTACATACTAACCGTACTTTCTCAAATAAACGCCGCGGCGTTTATTAAATTTTTCATGGTTTGACTGCGGCGTTTAATCGAGGGAAGCGTTTGTCGTGAAACTTATAAAGCGGTTTTAATAAATGAAGTAAAATATCTAGATTAGAGTATAACCGCAAAAGTTAGTTCTGAATAGCTAAACATTAGCACGCAATTGCATGACAGATCAAATAGTACTTTAGTGTGCATATCCAATTAAGTGACGACAGCTTAATAGATTCTAGAGTTATCGGTACGTGACGGGAAACAATAACACAGTTTTGTGCTTGTGTGGGACGAATTCACGAAAACAGGCTTGTCCCTACGTAGAGGAAAACCTACACAAAAGTAGCGGTTTACTAGGGCAAAGTACAGTGTTGTCCCACTCCATTTTACACATATTTGTATGTAAACGCCTTAATTATGATTGTATAAATACATGTTAGAATTGTATCTTAGAGTAGTTCGTGTCCGTGTATCGCAAATAAAGAGTGAAAATACAGTCCGTGTTGAGCTGTCTTTGGGGACCAGCTGATCTAGCAGAGACTTTAAAGCGCGAGAGAAAGTTCTGCAACAGTCTCTAACAAGACATAATTATTACAACTATGAGCGGAACAATTTAGGCTAAGGCCTTCAGCTGGCTACACTTAAAAAGTGTCGCATAACAGAAAGAATTAAATATATCTTTCAAATTATTAATATTCTTTAGAAACACCGACAAGAGGGCAATCTTGTCATTGAATATTTTGTTAACAAAGAAATATCATAATAAATTCATTTTCTCAAGTCTTAAAAAAGATCCAGTGACGAATGCCAATAATGCAAAATACATAACTGATTTTTCTTCTCACTTGAGTGAAGAAAGCCCATAGAAATTAGAAAACGGACAGATGTTGTTTGGTCAGTATATAACGAGTCTAGCTATTTGACACATTCAAGACAAACAAAAAGGCAAAGATATGTGTAACGAGTACCACTTCAACTCCTAATAAAAGATTATGATTATTATTATTACTATATGTGGGAACCGACAAACTCCTTTTGTGCAAAACATAAAGCACTGTAAACCTTTGTTTTAAACTATAAACTCATAGTGAGCTGTTGGTTCTGATAATAATCGGGGTATTTTTCTCAACACACTTAAAGATGGTAAAAGTTATTTCAAGGAAAAGGAACGAACAAAAGAAATACTGAAGCTACTTTTGTATGAACGTTTGTATTTGTTGTGTCGTACTGACATACCCACCTACCTACCTACGAAATATCGAATAACGCGATGTTTAAATGACCAACAACTTCACAGAATGCAGATAAGTGTGGGTTCAATCCGTATTGGCCACAATTCCTGCCACTTTAGAAGCAAAACACAGCTGAGTTATATCTCTTGTCTCAGTCGTCACTCTTAACTAGGTATTCGAATGTTCTGCGAATCAGGAGATAATTTTGAAATTTTATTCTTATTCCGGAATAGACTGAATAGGCTCGATCGAACGCACCCTTAGTCAGTCCCCGTGCCTAAGCTGACTAAAAGCAACAGTTTCACATTTGTTCAAGCTAAAAGTGGGTATTATTTGGTGAGACAGCCCCGTTGTAGGGCGTTAAAGACGTTATGTTTGATTTCACCTAGAAAAAAACATGACGTCAATAAGGACTTCAAAATTTTCAACTTCTTGAGGAAGTCAAGTTTTATTCGCCCTTTCAGAGAAGATCCGGTAATTAACTACGTCAAGAATCAATAGTTGATTTTACCTCTATTCTTATTACTATTAGATGGATACTGCAAAAAAAACCGGGTCCAGCTACTGAATCTGATTATCGCGTTACACGTATATTATGATTAATTTTGAAAATAAATTTCAAGACAAACAAAAAACAGCTAAGAAAGGTATTTTGAGAAGGCTAAAAGGGCTTCAAGTTTTTGGCAACCGATAAAATCTTTTGTACAAACTACACGTTTTTTAACCTTTGTGTTAAAATTTTAACTTGCAACAAGCCTAAAATTTTGATTGTCAGGAAAGTCGTTTTTGTGAAAATACCAAAAGATGATAAAAAAAATGCTGCGGGGAAAATAAATAATTAACACCGCGATCGAAGATATTTTTAAGTAACACGTAAAATATCTATTTTTTGCATTCATCCTTTTTGTTATGGGAAATTACAGTCGCCGTTAGTTTTGAATCAAGCGTTAGCTGCTGTGACGCCGCTTTTAATTTTAAAATTAGACACAAAATACGAAACTTAGTTTAGGCTTATATAGGGCGCAGTTACAGTAATAAAAAAAAAAGAATATGGTTATAAATAATTGTAGAGGTGTAAAAACTGATCAAAGTATCGCGACAAAATGAATATTTATTTAGCTAAAATGTTAAAACAGCCGGTCAGTAAATATCGAGCCAGACGCAAAATATAAGCAGTGATACGCCTTGTTATAAGTTTGCCGCTATACAAGCAGGCAAGAAAGAAACATAAAAATGCAAAAATTAATAACTTACAAAAAAAAATTGCCAAAAACAACAGTATGAGACGATGTTGCACTTTTAAACATTAGCTGATAAGCATATTTTGATATATTCCATGATTTTTTTACTGTAACCAAAGCAACAGTTCTTTGCCTTTCCTCAACCTCGGGCCGAGTATTTTTTAGCATAAGAATCTTCTTAAATTAAGGACGATTTTCAAACTGCCGCACGTTCGTAGAAAAGAGGTTCTAATATGAAAGAAAAGAGCATTTTTTTTCAAATTTGAAGGAGTAATAGGGCACTAATTTTCAATTCCTATTTAGACAGTTTGAAAAAAATAAAGAGTCTATGAACAGGAAATCTAAACACATAACTAGTTAAGATAGGTTGTAGACTAGAATACAAGGGTTTATATCTTAAAACACTGTGTCAGAAAAAGAAACTTTCTAAAGTTAAATAAAGAGAAACCAACCTGTTACATGTAATGTTCAAGTTTACCGTGCTGGAAATTGGTACCCTTCGTTGAAATCAGCCCTTTGTAGCGCGGTTACAATGTTATATCTAACAACACTCGAGAAATATGACTTCACACGTTTGAACTACTTATCAAAACCCAGCAAATATATTAAGCTTGTTATTCTAGAGTTGACAACAATTCAGAGACCGTTAAGCATGTGTTTCCATTTTACAAAGAAGTATTTTTACAAGTATGTTCTTTCTAAGTCAAGAAAAATCCGGTGATTTAAAACACCAGAACTCATGATTGGCAGGAGTAAATGGCCGACTTGCATTGGAGTGAAAAGGGAGCGTACTATTGCTTTATTCATAAATGAAAATGAACATTTAACTGCAGTCACTTCCGGCACGGTTCTCTTGGTTTGTAGCTGTGATCGAGTGACAACAGTTCGGCACAAGAGAGTCACAGCTGCTCCCTACTTTCATGAGGAACTCTGTGTGGAACGATAAATGTAAAAGTTGTTCAACTTGTTCATTTGTTGTGAAACAGTTTCGGAGGTAGAAGCGGAACATCTAATAATGAATACCACTTTTGAATTAGTTTGAATAAATGAAAACTTAGTTTGAATAATTGGAAATTTAGTTTAAATTGAAAACTGGATATTGGAAAATTTAATTTGAATATCGAATATCCTAACAGAGGTTTGAATATTGAATGTATGTTGAATTTTTAAATTTGAATTTTGAACACTGGAAGCTACTGGAAGTTGATTTTTGAATATCGGATTCGAAGTATTCCACTTCTACCCCCCAAATAGTTTCTCGTGGAGACCAGATTTCTATGCTTAAGCTGTTTACTACTTTGCTCATTCTCACAGCTAGTTGAGTCAAGTAAAACTAAAAACCAAACAACGTTCCTGCTGACATGACAGTGACAAAATGAAATCTGAAGATATTGTTATCCTTCATTGATTTGGTGGAGCTGTAACTTATCGGATGGTAAAAGTCAGCCGAATAACCATTGATTGCAAGAATGGGACAATGAAAAATCAAGAAAACTCATACAAAGGAGCGTGGGCTCATTCGGCCAAGGAAACTGTGCGTTTACTTGCAGCTGAAGGAAGGAGGACTCTACTTCATGAAGGATGAAGTGATTCAGTGACTGACTTTGTCCGTGAAGCTGACAATTGCACACGTAACTTTACTTCAGAGTATTTTACGGGAAAAAAAACTCTCCTTCGTTTCTTCGCAGACTGTTTCTGTAAGCGTTTATGGAAATGACAAGTTGTTTGAAGTATTTTGCAGCATGATCGAGATAATATGGAAATGACAAGTTGTTTGAAGTATTGCTCAGCATGATCGAGATACTTATATGCGAGCAGTTTATTGCGAGCTTTTCGTGAAGCAATTTTGCATGAGAGTCAAAGTTTTCTTGCAAGGCATGAAAGAGAGAAATAGCAAAACAGAAGAAGGTATGTGGTAACTGAAATTGAAAGGGTATGTACTCTCTGCTAAGAGAAAGTAGTTTCAGCTTTCATTTATTTTGTGTTTGGTTATGTCAAAAATTATTACATGTATTGAGATGTAGATGTAAAGATCGAATCACTCTAGGATTGTAATTTGTTCACACCTTTTTAAACTAAAGTCAAAATCAAGATCAAAATTTATAATATTACTTAAGACAAGAGGAATTTGCTAAAGCTTTGGCAAACTCAAAAAGAACTGTTCTATCTGATTTTTGAAACGGCTGTGTGTAAACTTTCGGTGAGTGTTTTTCCAGCCAGAGAGTTTCTTCACAACTCACGGTTTTCGTCTGGCAAACAGTGCCACTTGTAGTTTCCCAGAAGCTGATGATTGCATTGGCGGGCTAACAGCATCTATTGAATACACAAAATTCTAAAATCAATCAACTCTCACTACTGATGCCTTTGAAAGCAGCCATAAAGGTATCCTTATCTCAAATCAAAGTCGCATAAATGTAGTAGTAAACAAACCTGTACTTTGACTTTGAGTTTCTGCTTTGTCCCATGTACAGACGCTTGTTCTTTTTTCAGAGCTGATTTCCCTTTAAGTACCATTGTCTTCAGTTTGTTTTGAACTTCGATGTTCATTAAACGATCAATTAAGTTTTTAAATTGCTGAAATTTTAAAAGCGTCTTCAACAAATTTAAATATTGCACGAAAACTATCACGCGGCCCGCACGCTCACTTTGTGGTAAGTCTTAATTAACCCTATCCCGCCTGGGCTTTTTTGAAGTTCCTGGGCCTGTGGGAAGGGGGGGGGGGGGTTCAAAAGCTCCCTCCCCTCCATAAAACCAAAAGTACTAGCGCTGTTGTCATGAAACTTAGATGTTAGGTAGAACTTTATTCCCTCATTAGTTTGAATAGGGTACACACTAATATGACGTCGTAATGACATCATAGTGACGTCATTTTTGCTGCATTGACGCGCATTCTAAAAATGCAACACCGATGGAGTAGTTCTCACTGATTACGTACGGCCGTCACTTGTCAATGCATGGAGCATGTGAACATCCTGGAATCATCATGTGCACAAAGTAACATCCGGGCGGTCCAAAAACGGGTTAACGGGGTACACCTTCCTTTTTGGCAGCAGGAACGACAGCCGGTACTGTGAATTCTGAAAGTAATTTCGACTACTATGGTAACAATATTTTCCCCCCAACGTTGTTCTTCCAGCAGCAATTCCACTACGCAGTGCTAGTTAGGAGACGCCGAAGCAAATATGCACCTACAATGGAGTCTTTCGGTGATCAAGATAAAATCAACTCAGTTTTCCATTTTCATACAAACATTTTAGAAATAAGCGTCGATAGTAAAACTAAGTTTCTTTGGTAACTTAACCCTTAAACAGGCAGGCTATTTTGCCACACATATACAGGCAAGGTTTTTGAAACGGTTAAATATATGCACATGCCCTTTGGCATGCAATTAGTGAATGACTTACTTATTAATTTGCATAGTAACAATCATAACTTGATTAGCGCTGTTGCCATGGTAACAAAAACAAAAATCCAAGACGGTGGTCATCATTTTCGATTTTCGAGACTTTGCTTAAAATTAGGAAATTTTATGGGAAATAGATAGAAAACAACATTTTATATGTGAAAACTACGAAATAAGTAGAAAAATATGAATAACTGGGAGTTTTTAATCATTTTTATCCAAAAAATTTGAATATTTTACAGCAAACTCTAACTTTGGACAATCAGCATGATGACGTCATCAATGATGACGTCACTTTATTTTTGTCAAAAGATGTGTTTATTATCAAAGAAAAGTTATGTTAAAGCCAGTTTAAGGGTTAAAAACAAAAGAATGAATCACAAACTGCCATAAGCTCAGCTTCTTTTAATTAATACCACAACAAACTAAAGTGCTTCTTTCTTTAATATTATTAAAGTTGTTTGACACTTCAAATTTTGTCCGAAAATTTAGAGTTTTGTGAAGAATATTTTAGTATACAGACCACTTCACAATGGCGGCATAATGGGTGATCATGGCAAGAACTGCAGTGTAAGAGAGCTTTTCATTTTCATGTTCAAAGTTTTCCGAGAGTGAAAAAAATTCGATTTATGCTAAAAATACACTGACCAATGCCGCAAATGGTTGCATTTTTTTGAGTATTTAACCCTAGAAGGCATAAGCCTAAAAAAGTTTCACAAAGGCATAAGGGGGGGGGGTCAATTGTATCTTCCCCCTCCAGTTTTGACACCGTTCATCCGATTGACTTGATATTTCTAACATCATTTAGTATAAACAGCTTTTATTGTAGTTTTACTGAATCAAAACCAAGCGGCGTCGTTTAAACTTCCATGGCAATCACTAAACTTATGGTTCAAAGTAAACAAGTTGAGTCTAAACGTCGCAAAGACTGAACTCTTTATAGTCGGCTCCAGGCAGAAGTTAGGCGCTGTAGCCGACAATCATTGTGCAAACTTAAACATTGAATGAAAAATTATCAAGAAAGTCGATCATATTAAATCGCTAGGCCTATATATTGATAAAAAGTTGAGCTGGAGTAAGCACACTGGAGAAATATCGAAAAAGATTTCGTCTTGCATAAGCGCACTCAAAAGAATAAGGCCATTCATTACTCAAAATATTGCAGTACAAATACACAAAGCTCTTATCGAGCCCAATTTTGAGTATTGCAGTTCCCTTTAGCACGGAATTAATAACATATTAAGTGACAAATTACAAAACTCCAAATCGCCCAGCCAGAGCAATAATCCAGCCTATTAAGCTTTGACACCAGCTGAAGCTACTTACGGGGTGAAAGTGCTCGAGGAAAAAAAGACTTTTCGGAAAGTCAATTTTCCAAAAACAATATTGTAAATCAAAGCTAGAAATTATTTTAAGGCTAGGGTACAACTTGTTCGGACGCAAATAGTATGTTGCTAAGAACATTTGCATTTTCGCAATCTTAGATTTTTCGGAAGTTTCATTTAACAAAAAATTACTCTTGAATTTCACTGATAGAAAACAAACAATATAAACATTCGAGAAACGTAGAGAGAGAAGAAACCATAAATGTTTGTTTGTATGTCTTGTCTAAGCAAAGTTCATTTCGACATTTGCCTTTTGAAAGCAAAAGTTACATACAATATGTAACTCCAAAGGGTTCGGGGTGAAAGCGATCTTTAGCTTACGGTGTGACGACAAGAGAATCTTAAGAAATAAGATTGAGCCCGCAGATACCAACAGAAGCTCTTTCGTTTAGCTGACTTGGGCAGTTTAAAACATTACAGCCATACTGTTTTCTCACCATTTTCAGAGTTCAATTCCAAAATCTGAAAATTTGAAAATCCAAGACGGCGGCCTCAGTGACGTCATTTATTTTGTTGCAGTTTCCTTGGAAACCAAATAAACACCACGTGGTTTCCATTAAACGAAAGTACAACAAACGACTTTTATATACACCAAATATCAAGTAAATTGGATGAAAGGTGTCAAAAAGTTGAGGGGGGGGGATTTATGCCTTCCTGTAACTTTTTTACCTTATGTCTTCTAGAGTTAACCTTGTTCAATGCAGTTTGGATTCCTAGTTTCCTTACAGTTATTTTGAGGAATCAAATCCCTTCAGAAGGGATCGCTCATAGTTTATGCCCAAGGTTTGCACTGAGGAGAAATTTAAGAACATCGCAAATTTTCTTGTTCCCATCACAAACTTTGCGTTTTTTTCCCTTTTTTTTCCAACTGTATCAAAAAATGATACAAAGCAGAGAAAGACAAGCCTTTTGGTTTGAAGGCCTTCGACGCATTTTTTCAGTGAACTTGATATATACTACTTCATGTGCCTCAGTCTTGGAATCATTTGAGAGTGACTGCAATGACAACTGAGATAACATTTTTTGTTCTTGTATAGTTCAGATATGGAATGCATACTGAGTATGCCATACATTTTGAGCGCTTCTTTATTTCCTTTGTTCACACATGTTTTCTTTCAGTATTACAGTCAAACGCGTAAACAAACTGAGCAGTTGTTGTTGCTGTTGTATCATCATCAGTATCAAATGGATCCCTGTGTGTTTTTACAAGATGGCTACAAAAAACCCAATGGAGATTGCTGCTTCAAAATCATATCCATAGTCATAGCATTAATCATAGTTATGGCGGCCATAGTCATAGTCATTATCATAGTCATAATCAATGCCATAGTCAAAGACACAGTATTAGCCATGATCAAATAAGCATGTTTAATTATTTTTATAGTGTGCATAGTTTATGATCTGTTCCCGAGGTTTTAATCTCCCTCCCCCACCAAATACATGACTGTAAAAATAGAAACAAATGTTGTTAACTGAACATAGTCTTGGATCCAGATAGTTAGCGCCGCGAGTTACAGAGCAATTAACAAGCGAGAAAAGGGGGGATATTTCCAGTGATTCTGCTGCAGCTATGAAAACGGCCTAATTGTGTTAAGGAAGGAACCCGGTGCCGTAATTGGAGAAGAGTTCTAGGTACGATCATTAACAGTTTTGAAGACAATACTTTGTTTAATAGGCAACCAATTTAGGTACATGAGAAGAAGGGCTATGCGGCAAAACTCGGGGACTCAATGAAAATATCAGTCTAAAGAGCTTGTTGGAGAAGCCATTGAGAAGCCATCATTCTTGCCGCGAGCAAGTTAGCAACACTTGTAAGCGTGACGGGCTTTCTGTGATAAAGTGTTGAGGGATAAATACTTCAGAGTTTTGTTTGATTCTTTAATACAAGTAACTTGGCAATTTAGAATCCAATGACAGCAAGAACTTAGAAACCGAAAAAATAAATATATTCTTAAACTCTAAAACAAAAAAACATATTATTTATGATCTTTCTATATTTAAACTTTACCGGTAAAAAGGAAGAAGACTGAAAAAAACAATAATTACCTTGAACATATTCCTAAACAGTTGTGATCACACGACGACAATTTAATTTTTTTGCTAACAGCCCTACAAAAGAAAAAGGAGGGAAAAGTTGAGAAAAAACTCCACCTCCGACGGGATTCGAACCCGCAATCTTCGGCTACCTGCCCAGTTAGTAGGAGGTCGACGCCTTATCCTTTAGGCCACAGAGGCAATCCTGAAAGTAAAGTGATACTTAACTGAGCTAGTAACAAGTTAAGCTACGTTCAAACACCTTAAGTGTGCTTCAATCGTTTCCTGTTTAACTTTTTGAGCTATAGCTAAATGCTGAAACTAACATTATATAAGTTATGTTTTTCCTGTAAGTAGCTATCATTTCTCCTCATTCAACAATTTCGAATTTGCCGTCAGCTCTGACAAAGGGCTAACACTTGAATCATCAACCTTTGTTGGTGAGATTCATTCTACAGCATATGCCGGAAAATATAGGGTTTTTTTTTTCAAAACTATAGCCTTCCAGTTTCTAATATGCCTAGGTATTTATAGGACAATTAAGACAATGCTGCAACAACACCCATTATTAATTATGGAATTTTTTTAAAAACCATGCAAAATTTGAGTTTCAGCGGAAGAACAAGTCAATCTCGCAACAGCTCCAGCAAGTTCCAGCACGACCGGTTCCCCGGAGTCAGACACTTTAAGCCCGGGTCAAAGTGTTGGAGGGGCATTCACTTTGACCCGGGCTTAAATCACTTTTTGAGCCGCGTTAAATAGGCGGGTGTCCAAGGGATCAATTCCTTGATTCTAGTTCAGAGCCGAAAAAGCAATCTTCCATAGCCTATTTCAGGCCATTTCCAACGGAAATTAGGTGTCGATTTTAGACGAAACTGCTGGGGTGTGCCGCATGCCGTATGACACACAGTTCGCGACCCGTGAAAGAAAACGGGTCTATGGGTATGAAAACTTGATTATTTGGTCTGTCAATAGATTAACCCTATCTTCCCCGGGGGAGGGGGAGGGAGGGGGGCAATGGGCACCCCCATGTGGTTGTTCTTTTGTATCGTTTAAATAGTTTATTCTTATAATTAGGAGCTGAAATCTACCGACTTTTCCTCAAATTTTATGGGGAGTCTTTTGGTATCTAGTTTGAGTTAGTACGCTTTCCCTTGTTGCCATGGTAACAACAAACTTCAGATGCTACTTTTACTATTTTTTAAAAAAAGTTTATTAAGTTTTCCTCAATTTGGTGCCTGTAAACTGACTACGTTTACGAAACTGAAATGTAGATCTTCTGACGTATACAAGTTAGTTTTTCCAGATTGTTTCATAACGCAACACTATTTGTATGGGAGAGCAACGCATTCCGGGAAATCTTGGTAATAATGGCTGCCATTGCTGTTATTCCTTTCTAATTTTCCAAACAACATTATGCTGTCATAACCAGTTAAGAATTTAACTACTAAAATAAAGTAGAGCTTGTCTTCGTCAACAATTGTACCAAGTTTGGTTAGTTTAAGATGAAGTATAAGGGAAATACGGTGGGGGAGGGGGCAAATGACCCCCCCCCCCTAGGTTCTGCAACTCCAAAAAAGCCCCGGTGAGATAGGGTTAAGGATTTTCTACGAAGCACGTCCCAGGTCTTCGATAAATCGACCGTTTACTTTACCTTAAAAAAGGCCTAGCCTAGGTTATTACGAGACGCACCTAAACAAGACATTTAAATCTAAAACGGTCATTTAAATGCTCAACAATCCAAACATGGAACTCCCTCCCTCCTACCCTGCGGCAAGCAGAATCTCTTTCATCATTTAAACAAGGGTACAAA
>JAOBRG010030012.1:0-38958 GCA_027574985.1 Umimayanthus nakama | reverse complement strand
CCCCCGGCCAACTCCTTCCGGCCCAGGCCTGGCCGGATAGGATTAAAACCCCTTGAAACGGATCACTGACAGTTAATTTGAACAACAATTACTGTAACCCCGTTAAAGAAAGCTGCTGTACCTTTGCATTTTAAATCTTGAATTCAAATTTACGCTATATTATGCTAACGAAGCAAACTTGAAAACGAATTACGTACTAAATGCATTATCTTGTTGTGGTTTCCTTGATTAGGGAAAAATAAAGTCAAAAACACAGACAACAGTAAGTATACATTTGTTTACAGATTTTTGGACAAACCAGTACTTGGTTTGTTATCTTGACATGTGCATCTTACTTAAAATTACACAACTCACACATCACAAACCACATGCGGAATCGTAGCGGTTCATTTTCTAGTGAGGATGTTGATTTTAACGACATTAGTAAAATTTTCAAATTTATCAAAGCTTTCTTCTACGGCTTTTTGAGTTATTTAAAAATCATCAAAAGCTTTCTGAAAACATTTTTGTCAGTTTTCAATTTTCATAGTTTGGAGAAGGTTTAAAGATTCCTGACCGTGTCGCTGATGTAATAGTTACAACGCACATTTTCCTGTTGCCAAACACCAAATAATTTAAAGGTTGGGTCCTTCTCGATTTCAATGCTAGTTAGTTTCGGTCTTTCTGGTTTGAAGTACCGACCGATAGAAATCAAATCCACATATCGTTAGTTTTTTGTTGTGTTGAGTGACATGTTGTCGGCTCCTCGTTGGAAGCTGCAGAGCACATCTTGCACTTTGCTGTGCAATCATCACCATATTTGCTTACACATACTTGATCGCTCAGTTCGCTTAGTATTACGTCTTTGATGTCATCGATGTAGGTGTCAAAGACAAGAGGGCTCCTGCTAGACATGGTCAGTCTAATTGTCGATACGGTACTTGGAAGTTTTGCCTGTTGGGTACGAAAGTTTAGCCCGGAAAACCCTGGATACAAAGCCTCAGACTCTTTTCGATGTTCTCCTCGTTCGTAAACTATTGCTTTTATTTAGTAAGATAGCATTTCTATACTTTATACGTTTGCTAGATTATATTCGTTTTTTAGTTAAATAAACAAATAAACAAACAAATAATAAAATATTAAGTAAGTAAATATATAATTAACGCATTTTAACAGGAATGCTTGCGTTTAATATTCTTTACTTCTCTCAGAAACATTTTAAATGGTAAGTCTGGTTGTAATATCTTCTTTATCATATCACATCATCTCGATTCATATCTGAGTTGTTGCTAATTAATGTTGTCTTTTGTTTCAGCTACAATCATTGTCGTATGTGTAGTGGTTACTGCGATTTTGGTTGTAGTTATTCTTGCAATTGTTCTTTGGAAAGTCAAGAAGAAACGCTGCCGCAAGGATCCCAAAGGTTTGTTTCTTGTGCGGTTTATTATAAAATATTATTGTTGTTCTTTCTCTCATAATTAACATTAAACCTAAACGCGTATGCCCGTTAATTTTCAGCTTATTTGTAGTTATCCGAGACTCTTTGTATGTCTATATCGGAAACTTTTATAGATTTTTTTCAAAAATTGATGTGTATATTTTGTATGCATATGTCAACCGTTTTTTGTCAAATGTTCAATAATGGTGACGTTTTAATTACTTGAAGCTAATGTGTGTGTGTGTGTGTGTGTGTGTGTGTGTGTGTGTGTGTCAACTCTATAGGATGTAGTGGATTCGAACTTGACCCAACTGGTTAAATATTGCTTAAAAATAAATAAAAATACATGAAGAGACTTTTAAAAAATGTACTATTTGTTGGGTTTTTAAAAGTTAAAACATAAACGTTTTCGACATAATATATGAAAGGCGGGAAATCATCGCATGTTGTTATCTACTTGTCAGGTTAATTACGTAATTACACAACTACATAATTTGTACTACGTATGTTTGTAGGTGTGTATATTTTTATACCTTTTAATGTTTCAGTCCTGAACAGCTAAGAAAGAAAAAGGCCGCTAGCTGACACAAAACATGTTATATACACTGCAAACAGTGTCACCCATTAACTTAATTTCCCCCCTTTAGCCATTTCTGTTAATACTATACCCAGTTTTCTGTACGTGTACTTATACTTTTGTGCTATGTGGTATCATAAGACATAAATAAGTAATTTGAGGGGAGTGAGCTGACGAAATGGTAGCTAATGTAACTACTGTCACCATAGCAGTACTAACCATAAAGCACCCTCCCAAAAACGGTGCGTGCATGTGCTTCAATTTACATTTTGATTTGACACAAAGTTACAAGTTTTAAGCTTTTTCTTGGGCTTTGTACTTTTTTCACATAACATTAAATATTAACAGATTTTCTGTTATTTTCTATCCCCTCCATCAAAGCTGTGCTCCCCTGAAGGTTTCCCAACCAAAAACATGTACAAACACAAACGTTTTGACTAAATGTAGATCCATGGTTGTATTTTTAGTAGAGTGTGTAACTATCTTAACAAACTGCTGATAAAGCAACGAATTCTGCTAACCATTAACACCTCAAATTTTACATTCTGTGCTTCCTTTTTGTAACGGGTTTTTCTGCAAATTCTTTGATGTGACTACCAGTAGATGCTAAAGAAGATGCAAACTACGAGCTGTAAGTAAGAAGTCAAATTATTTATGTATATGTAAATTATTTCTATACATAATTTAGGCTTTTAAAACTTTACAACTAACGGAAACTTTGTAAGAACCATACTCAGAAGACAGAGACTGTAAACTTTCAACACTCAATTTAGAACTTTCCACAACTCGCCACAACCTGAAGCAGATTATTTATTCCGCATTGGTTCAAAAATTCTCAGAATGACCGTATAGACTAAATACTGTCTTTTCTAGATTTCGAAATAAGGAGTTCAAAAGTATTGCTGAGTTCCTATCTCTTTGTGTTACTGCTCTAGATGACCTTAGATGACAACAAGAAACGACTTCAGACAATTATAGCAGTTTGCATGCCTCTGTGATTTTAAAATCTGATTATAAAGTTGTGCTCAATTTACTTCTTTTGACTGTCAAATATAACAGAAACGAACAGTTTATTGCACGCCATAAAGCTACAATTTAAGTTAAGCTACATAGGCCTTTCGACCGGATCGGTCCTCTTCAGTGTAGCAATAATGATGCAGCAGGTTGTGTCTGTTTTGTTGATTCTGTAGCATTTTACATGTTATCTATTATGTACAATACAAATATTGACCTCAAGTCCTACTTTAATTAGCAATACTGTTTTTGTAAAATTTTGTCATTTTTTGTTGTTATTGTTATATTATATCGTATAATACCATTTTATATCATAATATATTTTATTGTATCAAGTTATATTATATTATATTTAAAAAGCTATAGCTAGGAGCTCTCGCAAATCTTATTTTATGAAATCCAAGGTTAAGGGGTAGTGTGGATAATCTACTCCTTCGTTTCTCCTTGTGCGTTTTAGTACTGGAAAGAAACTAGAGCTTGTATCCCGTCTTGGGACAGGACATCGCGAGTAGTGGAGTATACGTCCCTTCGAGATAGTGCTTATGATTAAAGGGAGGGTGGAACAGATTTATAAATCTGTTTTTATACCCAATTACCAGAGTAAATACATTTTGTTTTATTTTCCTTCTTAGGCCCTCACACGTTATACAGGTAATTTATTATTGCAGTTAATTTTTGGCAATGTTTATTTTTGCGACATTATATCGAGCTGCTGCTTTCGTTCCGACTGTGTTACCCATATTTTTTTTCTTGCCCACAGAACCCTGCTGTTGTTCCAAAAACAGAAAACCAAAAGACAGGTGAAGAAAAAAGCAACGAAGAGTCTCCAATTAAAGGACAATATGTGCAGTTGCTACCTATATCGTCGAGAGGAAACCCTACTGGATCGACTTACAACACGACGTCATCTCAAGACTACATGGGGCTCTCGCCTTCCACTCGCTCGTGGGAAGTTCCTCGCAACAAGATAACAGTAAATAAAGTGATTGGAAAAGGTGCTTTTGGTCAAGTTGCCAAGGGAACGGCTTCGGACCTTCCGGGAAGAAAAAGGAAGACGACGGTGGCAATAAAAATGCTGAAAGGTATGTTGGTTTGCGAGTCCTTTGGTGGCGATGAGATTAGTCATTTTGCTTAACCAACTAGGATAAAACTGTCTTTTGTTATAAAATTAGATTTCTCTTAACGAGACTCAAATACTTGTAAAAATTTTCATGATTGGTCTCTTGTGCCCTTTCCAGGAGTAACACCGTTTCGATTCCAAATACGATGTATTTTTGTCGTGTTTGAAACCATCTGAAAAATTGTTCCATAAAAGGGATCTCGAGCAACTTAAATCGATTAAAATTTTCCGCACATATCATTCAAAAAACGGACAGTTCTCATGGTTTGGTTGACAAGTCATCATACCACAATCATGTTTCAAGATATGAAGACCAGCAATATAGTAAATTTAAAAATCTAAATCAAGCAGTGTCACACGTTTTTCTTTTTTCCCTCCTTAGCGAATGCCTCTGCGTCAGATAGAAAGGATTTACTGTCCGAACTAAACTTGATGAAGCAACTCAAGCCACATCGTCATGTTATCAAGCTTCTAGGATGTGTCACTGAAGATGGTAAACATTGTAGGAACTCTGTCATTGCAGTAGAAGTGTCGTTCTGAAATTTTTAAATTTTGGGGTAATTAAAGGAAACAAGTTTGTCGATTGCATTGAAAACAGCAAATTCATCTTGTAAGAACATGCTCAATTTGCATTTAAGCAACGTACTTATCTGGTTCAAACAACAACGTGTTACTATGAGAATGTTTGTTGAGATGTCACTGTTCTTATCTTTGAACGTAGTTGTAATGAACTGAATGTGGTGTGTTTATGTGCCGACACAAAGTGCTGAAACAAACAACGCTTTTAATTCCTTCTGAGCAAAAGTTCTTTAAAGGACATTTGACACAAGGCTAAGAGAAATAGTCTGATCCAGGTGAGATTCTGGAACACCACCGCTCTGCAACTGAAATAGTACGACAGGTGGGAGGTGATCGTAGGTACATGTAATTACAGAGGATGATTATAATCAGCAAGTGTACACATTAGTAAGGAAGTAACCAGTTTAGTTTAGCTGCGCGGCACCAATAAACAGATACAATGATTTCAACAACAACAATCATTTCCATTCCACAATCTTCGAAACATTTTAAATAAAATAAATATTACATGACTAGTAGGACAGAATTATAATGGTTGGACACCTGAAATAACTATATAGAAGCTAATCTTGTCAGGCGCCCATTCCATTTAAGGTAAATAATTTTACATCCATGTATCAGGAAAGTGAATCAAAATTTTGAAAAAGAGAAAGAGAAAAAAATCCATAGTATATAAATAGAAAATTTTACCATTCAATATAAATGTACCCTATATCCAAAATAGCATACACAGAGAGAGGGAGAGAGACAGAGACACACAGAGAGATCAAAACTGAAAAAATAATATAAATAATAATAAATAATAAATAAATAATAAATTCACCAAATACTTTGTAACTGTCTGTTTTCAAACACAAATAAAGAAATGTTTTCAGACATTTTGCTGAGCTGGGATAACTTGTACGTGACTTTCTTGCGAAAAGTAACAACTTTTTGTTGGCAGCAACTTGGACTTTTTGAATATTTGGAAAGCTACAGAATTTCTTATGCTTACGATTAAGCGACACTTAAACGACAAATGTCTTCATGCCGTACATGGATTCCTCGACTATATATCATATTACAAACTATGTATTAGTCAGTAGCTCGATGCAGATTACTTAAACTAGCTTTTGTTTCTAAACACTTGATCATTTTTTTTTCGATAATACGAGTTTACAGTATTCAAATAACTTGGAAAGCATATTTTGATAAATCTATAGTTGTAACAGCAAAATAAAGCATGTCCTTTGGTGCTCCGGGCGTTTGAGTTTATTTGAACGGCTTAATCCAGTCTCGTAAGGAAATGATATGAGCAGTGCTTGCCATCCATTTTGCTACAATAAACTTATCCGACATAATATTACTAAAAGAATCGTTTCCTTGAAATTTAAAATTGCCGCATGTCAGAACTCGTATTAAATAAGGTTTAATTTGTTAGTTTAAATTTGTTCTCCGAATTGACCTTTTAGAGCCTCTGATGGTTATAATCGAGTACGTACCTTATGGGGATCTTCTTGGGTACCTGAGGAAGAGTCGTGGACAGCATGACACATATTACAAGGACCCGGATGTAAAACCAAAAACCAGCTTAACTTCTAAACAGTTAATTAGTCTTGCCTGGCAGATCGCAGATGGGATGTCTTATTTGGCTTCTAGAAAGGTAACGGGTTCTTCGTTGTAAGTACGTGTATTTTATGCCAGACAAAAAAAACAACGCTTTGATTATCAATCAACAGATCGTTCATCGTGATCTGGCAGCTAGAAACGTGTTGGTTGGAGAGGATGAGCAGTGTAAGGTGACGGATTTTGGATTGGCAAGAGATGTGCAGGAAGAAGGTTTCTACGAGAAGAAGACAAGAGTAAGTGTTACATGTCATTGATAAGAAAATTTGTTCAGTAATGTTTGATTGACCGGAAACATGGAAATGTAAGCATGTCGTTCGTTACAACACCATCATTCGTTGATATTTCTATTGTTAAAATGAAAATAGCGGTTTCGTTTGACGTTTAACTCAATAAAAAATTAACCTTAAATGAGCTTCCACGGTGACAGTGAAAAAGAGATTTGTCACCGCAGAAGGGTATTTGTTTTACAATTTCATGGATTTTACCTTCTCCTGAACAATCACAGGGACGGTTACCGGTAAAATGGATGGCTATTGAGTCTCTCACCCATCGGACATACACTACGCAAACTGATGTGTAAGTAGGTTCACTCATTCATGGGACATAGTCTAAAAAAAATGGTGTGAATGAAGTTCACTCGTCTAGTGGAAATATTCTATATAAACTGATGTGAAGCAGATATGGTTTAAATGTGGTAAGTTCTAGGGCTCTATAAACATCCCAGTTATACTTTCTGAGCGATTAAGTCCTACAAAGCAAATCCTGCAGAATTTAAAGTAACGTCCTTCGGAAAAGATCACCGTTGCTTTACAGAACACTGTCCAAACGAGCTTCACGGTCAGATGGGAGTTGGTTGTGGGTAATTGAGATGGTGTAGTTTCATGTACAGTTTGATAGCGCCAATAGTAGTTAATCAAATCCAGGCAAACTAACTAGCAGGAAACGAACCCGTTAATAAAAGGGTAACCAGTTAGGTTTGGCTACACAGCATTAATAACTAACCCTAGAAGCCTTAAAAATAGTTACACGAACACTTGGGGGATGGGGTAAGGGTCAATCGAACCCGCACCCTGCTGCTTTCGACACGATTCATCCGATTGGCATGAAACTTGGCACATATAATAAGACTCAATTGTGCTTTCAATTAAATGAAATCACGTGGTGTCTTATTTGTTTCCATGGCAACAATAGTCAGATAAATTACAGCAAAAGCGGACGCCATCTGTGACTTTCAAGTTTTCAGTTTCTTCAAATTTGAGTCTTTTTACTTCAAAATGACGAGTATACAACATTTAGCGATTGAAATCCACAAAATAGTTAGAATCCCTTGGGACGTTGTCAGTGTTTAGTAAGTTTTTAGCAAAAAAATAAGATTTCACTAACTGCGTAACTGTTATTACGTCATCAGTTGTGACGTCATCTAATTAGCGTCAAAATTGATATCGGTCAAGCAGCAAAAGTTTGAAGCCAAAAAAAGTAGGGGATTCTGAAGGCCCCTCAAGCCCCTCCCCCTCCGTGGGGTCTGATTTACAAATGTGGTTCGTTGATGCGTAAGTAGTTTACTAAAACCATTAGTTTGTTTTAATTAACTTTAAAAACATGAAACGTAGTTGTTTTAGTTTTAGAAATCTTTGGAGAGCACTTGTGCTAGGTCAAATTAAATCAAACTTTTTACCTGAAAACAACAATCAACTAACATTTAAGATTCTTACTTAGAACAGTGTCTTCAAAGAATTATTTCACGGTACTGTGCATCCTCGAGTCCTTA
The DNA here is from genome assembly GCA_027574985.1 of Umimayanthus nakama. Classification (NCBI taxonomy): domain Eukaryota; kingdom Metazoa; phylum Cnidaria; class Anthozoa; order Zoantharia; family Parazoanthidae; genus Umimayanthus; species Umimayanthus nakama. The sequence continues at coordinate 30,875 of JAOBRG010030012.1, read as the reverse complement.
GAAATTTAAAATCTGTGTTTCGGCCCGGAACGAATCCAATTTCAGAGGCTTTGCATGGCGTAGTGTCGAAGATGATTTTCATCCAAAGTAATGTATCTCTCTTTTAATCATCGCCGATAAGAAATAGTTTTGTTTGAATCATGTTTAATTCCAGCGTTTGGTTTTACTTTTTCTTTACTGTTACCTTTCTGTAAAAGTTATACATTTCCAAACATGGCTTATAAAGAGTCAAGAGTAAAATCATGAGTGATCCTTCGAAAAGGAAGTCAAATGACTTTGAAGATTCACTACTGATTGTTAAAGGACAGAAAAATAGCAACAAGCACAAGGTCAGGAAACATTTCCTGGGTGTGTTTCCTTAGATTCTATTGGCTATAAGGTACTATAAGACAATGGTGGTCATCCGAGCTCGCGCATGTGAAAAGCCGTGAAAATGTCCTTTTCAACTTTTGTTAAAATTTAAGTGTCAACAATAAATTAAATTGTCTCCTTGTCTAACATACAGATGCTGGTACAACATACTAAAATGATCGGTTTTTCTGTCTTCAGTTGGAGCTACGGAGTTGTTCTGTATGAACTATTTACTATCGGTGAGTTTTTCTTCTTAGATAACTTCTAATTCCCAAGCTAAGATAAAGCTCACAACCGAGTATTAGGGGAGGGGCCAGTTGCATGCATCCAACCCAAATGGTTGCATGCTTAGGAAGGTCTAGTGCAAAACGTAGAATGCAATTGGAAAACAGTCTTAATTTTACTGCGTGAAAGTAAATTTTGTATGTTTGTCAAATAAATAGTTTGTGTTGGTTGTGGCCAGTCATGGAAAGACTAATACCTTCCTTTGAAAAGGGCTGACTTGTCATTTACGTTCGCTGTTTCGGCCGGATAATTTGTTCGTTTTCTTTGTGAAATCATCTGACAATCGTATGTTGATAAAAGAAACTACAGTGTGATCAAGGTATTTACTGACCTTGCAATTTTAACTAGTTGAAAATGTCCTATTGAAAACACAGCCGATTTCTACATTGTGTCACATGCATCAGAGAAAACAAAAATGTATTAACAAAATCTATAGTCGACTTTAAAAAGAAAATAACTATACTTTTCGTTCAAATGGTGTAACACGCTGAAGATCTGTAATTTCATTTTTAAGCTTTAACAACGAGATTTATATGTGCAATTTTTATATTTGCAACTTTTGTAGCGTGATTAATATTTCTTAATACTTGCAAATTTTTTGTTAAACGTAAGATTTCCCTTATCTTGAACAAAGGAGGCTGTCCATATCCAAAGATAGCCGGACGAGAAATCCCAAAATTGCTGGAGTATGGGTATAGAATGCCGAAACCGGAACATGTCGACCAACACTTGTAAGTTATATGTAATCAAAGTAGTTAAAGTAAATTAACTATTTTGTTTTGTAATAGTAACTTATTGAAGGTAAATTGTGTTTCCTACGTACTACTTCCAAAATTTGTTTTGCGAAGAAGCACGAATAGTTTGGGCACAAATAAAGTTATCAAAAGGTTTTCATTATTTCAAACCATCAATACATAAGTTTGGACATGGACAAAATTCGACAATGCTGTTTTTCTATTTTCTTTCATTCGTTCATACTTGTTATCTATCTTTTTTTCTTTACTTCTCTCTTTCTATTTCTTCTATTGCTTGCTTGTTTACCTACTTGTTTATTCGCTTATCTTACTCAACTTCGCCTCGCAAAAAAATAACTCAGTTACAACAGAAGAACGTACCAACAAAACAGCAAATACGATAGGAGTGGGAAGATGATAAGTGTCAGAAACTCCGCAACAGATCACACAAATTATTGAGGACCTTATTGTTAGGAAGTAAAGCAACACAACGCCGTGAATTGTTAAAAAGATACATTTGCATAAGCAAAAACGTAAAGTTAGGAAAAGAGCTGGAAAATGCTAACAAGTGATTTGCTTAGAAACACAGGTAAACGGTTATTTTTACTTTGAAGCGATTACCAGTGAACACCAACAATAATCTGTTGATGTCATCAATCAGGTATCAAGTGATGATCGATTGTTGGCAGGAAAATCCGATTGCTCGTCCGACTTTTGAGGTCCTGAGGGACCAGATGAAGAGTTTTGAGCGAGATCATCAGGTTTGTTGGGGGTCTTGAGTTTTTGTCGCCATCTTTACAAGAATATAATTGACTTTTTCTTTCTTTTCGATGAAACTTAGTAAAAAAAATCGTTATCTATTTTTATGAAAAAATACATCTTGTAAACTCAAAAAGGTAGCAAAAGCAATGTCTCTTCTAAGAACGTCTATTAAATGAATTTTTTTGTAAACACAATGTCCTAGATTATGTTATGTTTCATGTAAGCACGGTCTTTTTGTATTTGTAAATACAAAACTAGTTATTTAAAAAGTTTTAAAAGGCTATCTACTTTCACAAATAGCCCCGCCATTGACGCATTCCTGATCAAATACAAAATCTTTGCGTGTTTCTTTTTTGTTCTTCAGACGTACGTCAACTTAAAGAACTACAACCAGACGTTATATGAGAACGTTGAAGTTCTGGACGAGTAAAACACCAGAGTTTCAGATCTCAGTTCCGTTTCTGGTCACATTATGTGTGTTGGCCTCTAAATCAAGCCATTGGCGCGTTTGATAGGACCGTTTTCCAAAATATGAAAGCAATCTAGAACAGTTTCAAATACCCTCTTTAAACAGTATCGTGAAGGTTACCTGAACGAAGAATTAGGACAAGCTTAATCTGAGGCCTCAAAGAAAAGTTACACGAACACTTGAGGAGGGATCAATCGGACTACATTCGACAATAGTCATCCGATTGGTATGATATTTGGTTCATATAATAAGCATCCTTTGCACATTCAATCAAGTGTCAAACTGGTTTCCATCGCAACCAGGGTTACATTAATGTCGTGACAAATGGCCACCATCTTAGATTTTTAAGTTTTCAAATTTTATTCAAACTTGAATTATGACAAGAAAACAGTATTTAGCGATTGAAATTAGTTTTTTAATGTGAAATTTCGGTGTCAACACGTAAGTTACCTGACTTGCGATGAAGATGTCATCAGTAGTGACGTCAGCTGACGTCAGCTAATTAGCGTCAAAAGATGTGCTAATGAACAAAAAACGGTTATACTAAAGTTTTTGGCAATTGGTATGGAAACAAAACTTTAAAGCCAGAAATACTGAAGAGGATGGGGTTTACTAGGGTTGATATATGTAAATTGTTTTTACTAGATTAAACGGATCGAGCTTTTCAGTAACGTGTTCCTACTTCTTTTGAATGTGCTGACGATCACGCTTGCTTACGTTGAAAGTTTGCTTCATACATGCATCTTCAACCACATTTGTACTACAACTTCCACTGGTTAGGTAAATTGTAGGGTATATCAAAATGGGGTTAAGCAAAAAATCATAATTGATTAATTTTTTAGCCGATTTCGTGAAAAAAAGCTAAATACCAAGATACAGTGTAGTTATTACTATAATGATAGTAATAACAATGGAAATGAACCAGATAGCCAGCTTCCATCGGCCTACATGTTCCTTGCAGTTTTCTAATCTTATTGTTAAAAAACAAAACACTCATATACAAGTCAACATGCTAAGCATTAGTAAAGCTTTTTCCAATGTGATTTGAGAATGGCCAATGAAGCAACGGATAGCGAAGATTTTATCGCAAGAAATGATAAACTATCATATTGGAATTAAAGCATAGCCCAGTTAATTCTTTCAGTATCGGTGACTGTAATGCGACACAAAGTATGGTATCTAATCAGTTTTATCAACAGACTAACTCCAGTTTTCGTCATTTGTTATAAACGAGGGTCTGATCGCGAGGAAGGTTTGGGGGGGGGGGGCTGTTTGAAGTCAGCTTTACTCAGAACTCCACCAATAAAAGGCGCAGTGTACGTTCACTTCCCTATCACAGGCAACGTTATCTTACGCATCCTTTATATCCTTTTGCGAAAGCATGAAGACCTTACCTCATACGCATAGTAAAAATGCTGTCACCACTCAATGAAGAGACGCAGTAAACGATTAGTATGCAAAACTGCACTTTTTGAGCTATTTATATACACCGAATGTTCAAGTTGTTAGGCCTTAACCATTAATTTTTTCCAGGATTATTTTAGAGATGGTTTGATAAAGGTATATTGGTTGGAGGCCTTCTTCCTGTAGCCTCCTCCCGTCTTAACGTTACGACTGATGTTGTTCTCAGTGGTCTTGTCCGTTTCATTTGGTGAAAAGATTACGCCCCCCATCGGAACGGAAAACTGGACACTTGCTTTTGTTCAAGGCTGCGTACACTTCTGGCATTTCTGGCACACAGATGACAATCGTTTGTCAGGAATGAAATTTGGTAGCGAGCGTAATTTTGGCAATCATACGCTATTACCTTTGGTATCACCTTTTCAATGCATTACAGGTACAAATCCCGGTGACCAGAGCACGACGCTTGGGTGAACTGATTCAGCATCAGTCCGCACAGTTTCAAGTGTTAGATGCGGTCAACTTCCTAAGTTTGAACCTTTCTCCTTCATTCTCCGTACAAAGAAATGGAACTGCTCTCCGAACTCGCGAAACTCACGGCTATCATTACTAGCTCAAGCTCATCTTGGTTCAGTTGTAATTTCAGCTGCTGGCGACTTGCAAATCTTTCTTATTGGTGAACTCAGCTCGGCAAGTGCGATGATGTTTGATGGGATTTTCGGGGAATTCGCTCAGTTTCAGTTGAAGCCTCCATAATTAGTATGTTATTCCGGATCACGCCAGCACAATATAAGGTTGTCCGTGAAGAAATATGTCTGCACTGGAACAGCTTTGAAACTAAACAACCGCATGTAACGTATTCGTCCGACGCTGATCTCGGTGCACAAGAAACACACGTACACGAAGAACCCAAAGCAAATCAATCGCGAGGTGCTGGTTATTAACTGCCATACTTTAACCTCCAGTACTGCAAGTTGGATAATGAATCTCTTCTTTTATGTTTTTGTGAGGCCCTCTAGTTTTGTCAAAGTGCATAACTCGAAAAAATACAGAGCGTTATTAAACACCAAAACGTGTAACATCTTACCTAGCTGCTTTCTTTTCTGAAATAATTTTGAAAGCCCCGAGCGTTAGGACAAACGGACATCATGTTTGCAGTTCTAAACACTCTCTAAATTTTTGTTTGAAACGCGATTCGTTCACATTAAAAGAATACTGACAGTTTTATAGCCTTCCCCAAAAATCTAAGATGTCGGCAAAAAGGAGGGTATGAGGAGCAAATTTAAAGTTCGATCAGTACAAAGTGAAAACTACCGTTCTATCCTTTCTATCATACATTTTTATAATGCTTTTAAGCATCCGAAGAATGTCTTATATTAAGATAAGACATTCTTCGGATGTTCTCCTCGAGTGAGCAATAAACTCTTATTTGTGGATCTCAGCTGATGGACTTATATTGTTAGTTTGTTCACCTTGCGGATATATTTTCAAACAAGGCAATTCCGGTGGCATTTCATTTTTGTTATCAACCCGGCCCCTAGTTTAAGGTTAGAAAAGTCTCTAAACTATTCTACATTCAACCAGCAAGATTTCATACGAAAATATTTGACAGTTATGACGTAATTATGATTGATGATTACCTTATGTGTCATTTATTTTCAACCACATTAGTTAGTTTGCAGTTTTCTACTATCCCACAAAACTTCATTTCATCATAAAAATAATTTTTTGAGTTACATGTTCATGTATAATCTACGGGCACTTCACCTCTCCCATTCCCTTTCCCAAGTCGGCCAGGTGACCCTTAAAGATCCCATGCAGAAAGGAGTTGATTTAAGTAAGTTAAAGTAACAAAATGCGAAAAAATCAAACTATTTTGCTATTTGAACAGTTAAAAAGTGCAAACAGTAATATTATCTCAATTTGAAATATATAAAATAAATTACGTGAACCAGAAAACTCTGTCTGTTGATAGCTCGTTTTGTTTTTTTACTCCCGCCTTCGGGCATAATTTTAGGTTCTATAAAAAAAAAAATTTCATGTTGTTTTGTCTATGATAATTAAAAAATGAAACTTTTTCCATTTTTGACATTGCGAAATCTTAGACAATGTTTTTTCCCTTGAGTGTATATGTGTGATTCTGTAGCTGTAACCCCTGAAAAAAACAACTATTGCTTTCTTCATTTTTTGATCACGATACCGAACCACCAAACACGAATAAAAATAACTCACTTTGTTTATTTTTGAAATTAAATCACTGCGGTAACGTGCTTTGATCTTAATTTATCTTAATCACGAGGGCAGGAGGTAGGCTAATCGAGAAAGAGAAAGACAAGTCCAATCAGTGTTTGACGCACTCACATGGCCATAAAACGATATTGGTCCAGCAAGAATGCGAAGACTTAAGTAAAACTCTTGCGCAATCGACAATCGGTGAAAGTTACTGAAAGAAATTAAAGAATGAACTACGTATTAGCTGTTCCATGTTTGTAGTCACTGTTGGTTTTGAGTTGATTCTGTGAATACATTTCGTTTAGCAAAGGACAAGCTTCAGCAGCAGCATGTGTTAACAATAATATTGTTTATCGAATCATTGATAATTTCATGAGATATTTGATATATGACCTTTTTGGAGAGAAAACGGAAAATTTGTTGTTTTCGGTTTCTGTGCGGGATTTTTGTTTCTACGCATGAGCTGTCAGCGGATGGCATCCACGGTTGGTGGCATATAGTGTCATTCCATTAACTTTACCTTAAACTCAGAATCTGTTAGCAAACAGTCCGCTTTAAAAATTTACCCTAGATCTTTCCTTCGGCTCACACTCCCGGAATGACATTATGAACTGATGTCGTTGATCGCTTAAATATTCACGGGGCTGAAACGCACTGTAATTTTTAGTGAACTGCAACAAAAGAAGCTTCAAAGCTCGCCCTTTAAAATTGGCTGCTTTTGAGTCACTACGCCATGTTAACATTTATTGCACTTCTGCAGGCTCTTCTAGTTTCAGGTATGGCCTAATCTAGCTATGTTATGTTGTGAAAATTCGATTGATGCCAGTGAAGATAACTGTTAAGTTGAATGTTTTTCTTATTTAACCCTCCTTTGAGGATTAGTTTCGGTTTCAATTCATAGGGTTATAAGTTAGGTAGTGATATTGGCGTAGAGGTTGTTTCGATTTCTTCTTACCAGAAGGTTTCCAGTGGATAGAGAAGGAAGTGAACCGATCTGTGGCAGTGCGCCAGTCAGTAATACTGTCGTGGAAGGTCGATTACACTGCCCAGGAGAGCAGCCAGGATCGAGGTGTTGTCATCTATCGATATCCACAGCATGACAGCTCGGCCGTGGTGCGAATCGGACATTTTTTTATCGCTGCAGTTATAGGTCCAGACCCATTTTATCTAGAAGGTCCTTTCGAGCCGCGCATCGCTGTTGTCAAGTCAGCTTCTTCCATCACTGAACCTTCCATCACCATCCAAAATGTTACACAACAGGACGAGGCTTTTTATCGGATTGAAGTGAAAGTTAGCGGAGCAGGAGTGGTAGCCAGCCACACAATATTCTTGACAGTTTTTGGTAAATATGTTCATTTTTTTTCTCGTTTTTTTGGTCGTCTACTGTAGTTATTTATTTTGTAAAAAGGTGTTGATGCTGTCTATATCGCGTGTTTCAAGAAAGAGTGCATACCGTTACCTAGGAGGAAATCTTGGTTGGAGTAATACCCCCATCACCCCAACCCCTAGGGTATTCCAATTAAGTCCCCACATTTGCTTAGAACACATCCGATACGAAAAGCGTGTTGTTTATTAATCATCGCTGCTTTTAAGCATTATTTAACGGAGCAATGTACTTGTTAGTGTTTGACGAGTTCTGCACAATCACTACAGATACGACCCATCAATAATGTTCTTATGACGACTTGAACTTTAGCAAATAATGACCAAAAAGAAACATTATTCCGTCATTTTTCAGTACCATGGAAAAAATACTGGCGAAAAAGCAACATTGAAGCGACGCTTAGATTTTTCCAGTGTTTCTTAGTGCCGCGAAAGTATCAGCCAGTCATACAGCAGCATTCATGCAGTAAAATTGAATCAGTGTTGCTAAGTCAACAACCGCATTGCCTGGATGTAAACAACCTCGCAGAGATCGAGCTGTGTCATGACATATTTGTGCAAGCATATCTACAGATTGCAAAAGTATACTACCATTTAGAAATCGCATCGCGTTAGTACAAAGTAAATTTACCTGAAAATCTTTATTCTAAGAAACACTGCTCCTAAGAATGACCGTAAATGTCTTGCTCGTACATACATCCAATCCGGCCTGACCAATCAATAAAATCAGATATCGGAAAACCAATCAATAAATCGTTATCAGAAATTGAAACTCGCAATTCTTTTTACCAAAGTCAATAGATTTTTATCGTTTCATCGATTTTATCGATAAAATGGTTGTCAAAGTCAATAGACGATGCTCGAACCGAGAGGAACTATGGGTACAGTCATAACGAGTGATGTTGCACCAGCGAAGGTTGTTACTGCATTGCCGTGGCGTTATATGGGGAACCTGCACCCCATATTTTGCAAAGTCGATGATAACAGTAATAGATTATTTATGCTGCTTTCACCCCACAGTTCCTTTCGGTTCCAGTATCGGACTATTAACTATGACAACCTTTTTTGAAATAGCTGTATAAAATACTGCTTTTTATCCTTGGTATCACACTTTGTATGAAATAACAAAATTTTTAAAACAGATGGATTAATTGGTTTTTTTTGCAGAACTAAGGATATCAAAGTTAATTTTCAACCTACGTTTAACTTTTCATATTTCTTGAAAACGAAAAGAAAAATCGATCAATAAACTATTTTAATGCTTTTAAAATAAAAGTGTATTTCTCGTTGTAAGAATGTGAATTCAAGAACGGGGAAACTAATGTAGTTTTCCAATTGCAAATTCAGCCATAAAATAGCTGTACAGATAATATGCAAATCAGTCGACTCGTAACTTGTCTTTCAACCAAAGCATTTAAGGACAAAAAAAAAATACGACAACAGTACTTATCAAGTTATTTATATTTTTATCTTGATGTTCATAACATATTTTTAAAGTCGTTTTGTTTTGTAATTGTGTTGGACCACTGTAGCACTATGAATTAAACAATAAACTTGTATTTCTCTCCAATCGGTAAAATAGATAAAATCGTTACCATTACTTGAAAAACTCTAAAAATGTCGATTAAATACAACTTTTCTCTTAATCGATTTCATCGATTTACGATTAAATCAACAAGTTTTGATAAATTTTATCGAACATTATCGATCATCGTTTTTATCGATTGGTCAGGCCGGGATGTATGAGAAGGCCTAAAATGAAGTTCTCAGTAAACAGTTAACTTTTTGGCCGATTCCCAGTAATCAGTTAGATTTTTTGATATCCGTTATCATCAATCAGCTAAAACTATCCTCAAATCTCAGTAACCAGTTATAATTTTGGCGATGCTCAGTAGTCAGATAACCCCATTCAGAGTCTCTTTTGTTTCAAAAATGTGAGAAAGAGATAATTATTTGCGCCGTAAGGCGACGAATCTTAGTTTCGGATCCGGGATTTTTTGTTCTTTTTGGTGTCGGATTGTTATTTGATATCCCTTGCGTGGGCGCTGATAACTAAGCTACTGACGTTTAAAACATGAATGGAAATTTCCAGAACGCTAGCGTCGTTTTCATTTTCAGTTACTATTATTTTTTGTGCGTGTGAGCAAGACGGAAAACTGATTATACTTTGAAGTAAAAATTTCTTATCTATGGGGTAAAATACTGGTAACTCAGATGTCACAGTTCTCCAGTTCATGTGTTACGAGATAGTAGCCAACTAGCTATGAGCTGCAGTTGACAAGTGAGATCGAAGTTTAGGCTAAACGTTTCAGTTTACTTTAAAACGGCTCGAGCTAAAGTATTTTTTAGCATCTTGTTATTTTTAACGTTTCCAAGGAGGGAGTGGGTGGAGAATCTCGAGAGAAACGTACAATTGACGTTTCTTGTGGGCAAAATCGACATGTGAGGCATTTTTTAAGTTAATATATGAACGAAACCGTAACGATGATAAGACACATCTATTGGCATCTAGAAACCACTGCCAGTCTTCAACACTACCTACAGTTACAGCTAACTACCATGACTAAAGTTTGGGTGTTGCATTGATGTATTAAGCAACTGATATCAGGCCACCCTGCATGTTATTAAGAAAATTTATTCCAACCATGCTAGACAGACTTCAGTCAATTGCAACGCAAGAGCACGGTGTCTTAGGTAGTGCTTACACGGTACTAGATCAGGTTTCAATCTGGTACAATAATCAAGTCTTTAGGCCTACAGAAGCCACGGATGATGCTCTACAGACCAACTCCTAATAAACCTAGACAAGAAGGAATTCGCTCTATTTGAAATTCACCAACTCTTACGTTATCTATCTCAAGTATCGATCCGTATTTCCTAAGCAAAATTCTTATGCCTGCCAGCAGAGTTAAATAAAACGTATCTGAGTCATCCTTGATCCGACTTAACCTGTGCTAGTGACATGTTAAGCAAAATTGTATTGTAATGTCAAAGAGGTTTCTTCAAATTCGAAAAATGCAACATCTAAACAACCTTTGGATTTTTCATCCAGAACTTAGTACTCAGGCTCAGACAATATCGTACACCAAGTGTTCCCAAACGAGACGCAATTCAGAACCAAAACTGGTTAGCGATGTTAACAGAGCAGGCAAGACATGGAATAACCTGAAAAACTTTGCAAGAAAGGCAAAATTGATTTCTCAAGTTAAAAAGACGTTCAAAAAAGGACTTTTGTCATCTTTTTTGCAACAATTTATCAATTAATGAAACGTATTTTAAGTCCAAAGCGGCATCTAAAATCTATGTTCAATTTATTGTTTCTGCATTTCTGACAGAACTATTTTGTAACATTTCTCGATTCTAGCCAATAAATATAATGTATTTTCATAAGGATGCATGTAAATTGTTTCGTAAGTTCAAGTTTACCCCACTCGGGAAAGTAACAAAACTTAATGTTACCAGTACCATAAGCTTACATAGTTAAAATTCTTTCGTGAGTTTGAGTTAACAATATATAATGAACTAAGAAATACGGACGATTATTTTCCTTTTGTTGTGCAGTTCCCGCCCATAATGTGTCTACAAACTGTGGTAAAGCAGTTCGTGGCAAAGCTATGACGTGCAACTGTACAGCAGATGGTGACCCAGTCCCCAGCTTTGAATGGAGAGCTCCAAATGGTAAAGTTCTTTACAGTGGCAGTTCATATATAACTCCACGAGTTGAACGGTCCCTTGATAGAAGTTACTACACATGCGTGGCTTCCAACGGTTTTGGATCTGAAAGCAAGAACACGTCGCTATTCAATGAATTATGTAAGTGCTTAGTAACTTTTACGACACAGGATTTTTTCTAATATTTATTGTCTTATTTTTTTCTTCTGCCGTAACAATGTCTTTCTTTCTGAAATACTTGAAACATAAAGTTGATTTAAACAGGTGCTTTACCTTTAATCTAAGGCCTTCCATACAGTTCCTCTATAATACGTGAAAGCCTTTGAAAAATCAATCAAAAGCATTCTCAAATGAAAAGTCTGACACAAATAGTTTGGTGAAATACCTAAATATCAGATATTGTTTTGTGTTATTTAGATTTATAATAATAATCCGTAATATATTAAATAATTATACGCATTTTTAAGCATTAAGAGTTGAATAAGTTATCGATTAATAATAACTTCGAGTTAACTTTGTTAACTTTGCAAAGTTTCAAGTCAATCGATAATTAATTAAATAGCTAAATTAGGGATGGAGTTTGATACAATCCCCCTCCAGAAAGGAGAGATAACTAACTTAAGCAAATGTGAGACAGTGCTTCACTTTTCTCAAACTAGCTTTACCGGATTTAAACAAATTTAAGATAAAAACAAAAGCCTGTGCATCTCGTCTTTTAAATATTTTGCTGATTTAGCTTAGTTCTTTTACAACAGTCAGGAGGTGCAGTCAGTTTTAAGAATAGAATGATAGAAAGATAGAACACCCATTGTTAGCTGCCTCATACGAAGCATTCTAAGTTCAACATTGCAATCAAGATTGCAACACTGTTTTTCTCAAACACAGATGAACCAACCATCCAGAATGTAACAGCAGTACCTAAGACTGTGTGCGAGGGAAGTGAGGTGACCATCCATTGTAAAGCTACTGGTAAACCAAGTCCTTATGTTGCCTGGATTAGTGCACGTGGAACAATTCTTCAGAATTCGGTCAATGCTACCAGCTATACCATCTCCCAGGTGATGCGAAATAATGAGGGAAACTTCACTTGCAAGGCCAGCAACACAGTTGGGGAAGATACTTATTCTACAAACATATTGGATTTGCAGTGTAAGGAATGAATAATATGGTACTTAAGTTAGAGACTTCTGCGAATAAAGTGTTCATGTTTGTGAACATTTTGAGTTGGAATGTTCAACGGACTTTAATCCTTCATCTCATTCTAAAACGGTGATGGTTAATGCTTTTGTCTATTTTCTGTTCCAGCAAAAATCTTTTTCATTACACCGAATAACACATATGTGAGAGGGTCCCGTGTTGAGCTGGTTTGTTCAGTGGAGGGCAAACCTCCACCTTACGTAGCGTGGGTCAACGTCACTGACGGATCAGTTCTTCAGAACAGAACTGTTAATACCAGATACATCATACCAAGTGTATCCTCCTGCCACAAGGGAACTTACAGATGTGTGACAGGGAACAGATGTGGGAACGACAGTAAAGAGACGACAATATTAGATACATATTGTAAGTTTGTAATCTCATGTACAACTACAACAATATTTTGTTTTTTCACTATTCTCCGTAAAATATGGCTTTTTAATATCTCTTTTGTGAGAAAGCTTTTGTTTATGACAATTGATGCGGATGGAATGCAGCTGGAGCTCAGACAAAAGAAGTTAGGACTTGCGGTTCCTTGCTGTCGTGATTTCATTTGATAGCAAGCTTTTTAAGGTTGCCAAATATGAGTGTTTATTCTTAGTGATTATTGCTTCTCGTTTTGTATAACGTCCATCGTTAGTTGCTACAGTCAATGTAATCTAAATTATGTTTCAATCAAGACTTGCGAGATTGTTTAATTTCTCGACACAGACAAGCCAAACATCCAGAATGCAACAGGAGTACCTTTCCCCGTGTGTGAAGGTAGTCAGGTGACCCTCTATTGTGATGTTACTGGTAACCCGAGTCCTTATGCTGCTTGGATCAAAGCAAGTGGAACAGTTCTTCAGAACTACACCGGTGTTACCAGCTATGTGATCTCCCGTGTGACAAGAAATGATGAGGGAAATTACATTTGTAAGGCAAGCAATATAGTTGGGGAAGATGCTGGTACCACAAGCATACTGGATGTGCAGTGTAAGTTTATTTTAATTAACCTGTGTGTAAATGTCGGAACGTTTGTGTCGCTTTGCCTATGCGTTTGTCTGTGGCTTTGCCTAGTTACTGGATATCGAAATTAGTTTAAATCGTCCAAAACATAAGTCGCAAGTGTGAATTAGTTGTCCATTGTGAATGTAATATTAAATTGAGTTGCAACAATGTATTTTAATATGTTCAGGCATAATGTTAGCTGAGTTTCAAGGAGCCAAGGTAAAGTGTTACTTTAACTGCATAGTTCAGGGCCAGAAAAACTCCAATTTTTTGTGCTACGGAAATTACGTGATTAATCCGGCTAAACTGTTGAAAAAGTGATCGTTTACCATGTTTGTTTTGTAGTAGTAACACTAACGAGACCTGAAAAATATTGTACTTTTTAATATTGCAATGTTGAATGAACAGACTCATGATCATTATCACCATTATTATCGTTATCGTCTTTATTGTCATTATCATCATTATCTTTATTATTATTATTATTATTATTATTATTATCATATTTATCGTTATCGCACTTCTATTATCCTTATCATTGTTAATATTACTATTTTTATTATTTTTATTAATATTATTATTATTATTATTTTGTGCAAAATAAGTTAGGTGAAGACTACAGAAACCTACGCTACGGAAATTGCTCTTATGCAAGTAATGTTCCGTCGGAGACCATTGGATTTTCTCTTGAAATCAAGCTTTTAATCGTCGAGTTAATTCAACCTTTATTTGGTAGCTAGTATCAGCATATCATGATGCTGATGTTAAACACGAGAAACAGGTTTTAGTTGCAATGCTGACCTTCATTGATGTGAAAATCATCGCCATGTGAATGTCTGTTTTGTTTGCAGTAAAATACAACAATGAAGTCAAGCCAGCTTTGAAAACTTAATATGCTCTAACTAATGTTGATTTATTTGGTATATTGATAAACGTCTTCTGATTGTTTAGCTTGGTATATTAACCAAATTCATGCATTTCACACATAAACTACGCATACACATAAACTACGCATACAGTACGATCTTTCTTTTGTTTTTACTGATACATTTGCACTGCAGAATTATTTTCTAAAACTGTTTTGCTAATGTCGAACGAAGGAGGAGGACCATAAGATTGAAAAACTTACTTGCTTCATTTTAAGCACAATACGAGTCACACTTGCTAATATTTGGTGGTACCTGTTATGTTAACAGATTCTGCCAGAATTGATGTTCTTCCTACAAACTATTCAGTTTGGGAGGGTTCACGTTTTGAGTTGACTTGTTTGGTGGAAGGTGATCCTCCAGCCTACGTAGCGTGGATCAACGTCACTAATGGATCAGTTCTCCAGAACAGAACTATTGATACCAACTACATCATATAAAGGGTGTTCTTCTATCATACGGGAACTTACAGATGTTTGACAGGGAACAGATGTGGGAACGACAGTAAAAATATTGAAATATTTGTTGAAAACAGTAAGTTTAACCAGTTAGAGAATGTTTCATGTATCAAGCTTAGATTTTTAATTAAATCTCTTTGTACATAGCTTCCGTTAAGTGTATTTCGCAGTACTTGAATCATATGAAGTATCTATAGTCGTGTTGAATATCAGCTGTGGGATGCATTTGAGAAGATTCCTCCAAAACCGAAGATATCAAATAGTATGCAATAAACAAAAGTGCACTATGAAAGTGTTCATAAACACTTGTTAATAGTTCTCTTCTCTCTCTTTATCAACTTTGCACACTCTTGTTGCGTTTTCACTGATATTTATATAAAATGTCGAAAATCATGAGCTATAACTGAGTTTCTTTACAGTGTTTGAACAATGCACGAAGAAAATCGGATTAGACTTTCCTAGATGAATGAATTTAGCTCGCAAATATTTAGTAAACAAGGGTTTGCGTTGACAGAGGAATGAACCGCTTGGTTTTTTCTTTATAAGCTTAACTTATAGAAATATTTGCACACTCTCTTTCACTAAAACAGGTCAAGTGGTACACTCTCACAGGGCATAATTATGTCAGGGAATAATCCGCTTCTGATGCTGATGTCCAAGAGATAAAAACAAGCCGTACTGTTTTTCTCTACTAATTGAAAAAAAGATATTGCTTTGCCGAGTCACAGAGATTGAAATTTTTATGTCTCATTTGTTTCTCATTTGTTTCGAAAACACCTACAAATTTTCTAGTTTGGCTTTGCGCAGCAATTTAATTCATTTTTTTGAGCTGTTTTATGGTTACTGTTTAGTTTGAAACCAAAGGAAATAGCCAAAATGAGATTGTTAGTCAAATGGATAGAACGAAAAAGTTGTGATATCTTATACACAGAACGAAATTTTGAAACAGAAAAATTAACCAAAAGTGCGCTTGAAAAGAGGCCGAAAATTTTGAAATCTTTTAATTTCTCGTTACTATTTTTATGTCAAAACTCTGTGACATTCAAGATTACAGCTCAAACAGTTTTTTGTCCAAAAATTTTAAACTTAGTATTGTTATAGCTAAATAATTAAAAATCAAGACCATGTTAGTGTTTTTTGAAGTTTTAAAAACAATTGAAGTTATCACGAAAAAACACCCCCGCTTTCGATTATGAAAGTGCTATTTCGGGGTTTTGGCTGTGTTAACAGCGGCTTTTAAAAAAATGAAAGAAAAACGCTTACACAGTTTTGTACTGCGTATAGTGTTTAAATGAAAATGTAGTACTTATTGCCATCAACTGCAACATGTCCGACTTGGATTTCGGAAAGAAAAACAAAAAGTCCTAAAACAAAGCCTTCGTTCTCTTCAATTATTTAGAATTATCAAATAAAAATTAAACATTGAATTGGGAAATTTAATAAGTTTTCCAGTGGTTTATGATTTTCCAGAGGTTTATAGGGTTACGTCACGAGATAACAAAGATAACCGAAAACACCGCTCAAAATAAACAGTAACCTTTAGTTAGCAACACAACTTTCTGTCGGATAAAAATTAATGACAAAACCCAATATACACGTATACAAACAAAATACATTACACTGAAGAGGAGATTTTTGTAACCAAGAGATAGTAATTCAGGCAGCTTCATTAAAATCAAATGATGAGAATACTAGCTCATATATAACAACTTTCATTATTCCGGTTTACATGATTACCTTTCTTTTACGTACCTTGAATTGCACTGTTATACTGAAAAGTATAATCTTCATGTAAGGAAACACAGACCTGTTTCAATTTAATAGAGCTGCTGACATTTTTGCGTTTTACTGTACTTTGTGTCTTTACCAGATCCTTGTCAAGAGTGTGAGGTAAATAATACACTCTGCGTGAGGAGAGAGGACGAAGTCTATTGCAAATGTAAGGCGAGAGATACCGAGTGCATGACAGGTATATGACTCAAACAGGTAACATCGTCATTTTACTATCATTTTTTTTGCTTTATGAAGCACTCTAAAGTTTTATCAATCGTAAAATTTGTCAGATTCAGTGTTGATAAAAATACCAGTTGCTGTTTATGTCGACAACAACGGCATCCTAGAAAGGAGGAAGCGAAGAAACACAGAGAAAAGAGAAAATTTTACAAATCTCACAATTAAGGTGAGTGTTTATGAAGCATTTTTCCTTATGTGTATTGCGAAGTAATCTGGAGACTGCTCGAAAACTGCAAAGTTACTCAGTCTCCAGGCTTTAATAGCATACAAAGATACCGTTGTTACACTCACTGATAATTTAGTTACTCACGTATTTAATTAGTTAAGTTAGAAATATCTGCCATGAAAGTTTGTTAATGTGATGTATGTGTTAAAGTGAATAAAGTGTTGTTGTTGTTGTAGTGTTCGTTGTTGAAAAAGAAACCCATTAGAGGTTCTTCAGTTGGGGGCAATTTATGTTATGAAAAATGTAAAAAACGGTAGGTTCTTATACAAAAAAATGAACTTTAAAACAAGCACATCCCTATATAAGAATTTCCGATATATTAGTACACTTTTTGTTGTTACATAGCCGTACTATACTATAGTTATATTTTTTATCCAGATTGAGAACTTCTTCGAAATTATGTTTGGGAGCATGTTCCTATGGATTCGTATCAAAAGTACTTCGTGAGTATAACAGTACTGTCTGCAGTCTTTGTGTCTTGAGATTTGTAGAATGTAATCGTATTTTGGGGGCAACACGTTGACAATTTTTAAATTTAAAAATATTTGAGAGCAAACTAGCCATAGCTTGACAGAGTATGCGCCTCGTTCTAAGACTGTTTATGTCACGGGGCTGAAATACTTTAATTATAAAATGTATAGTTGTATCTTGTCAGAACTGAATTGCTCTTTCAGTTTTTATCTAGTTCTTAGAGATGATTTCGTTGAACTAAACAGAGGAACATTTTGAAAACTATTAAATGGAAAAATATGTGCAATTTAATCTTTATCAGACAAGTTAACTCTTAACTGCTGGACATAACAATCCCAAGAAACCAGTGTCAGAAATACTAAGAAAGAAATACCAAAACGCCTGAGCAGGAACCAAGAGCACGTGGCATACCAATTGTGCTACCGATTGATGGAGCAAGAGTGAAACCAATCCAAAACAAAACAAAACTAAAAATCTCAAACCCGGTCCAGCAACAATTGATCTCATTTACCTCAATTTTTCCAACAATGATCACTTAATTTGATTAAATCCTTGGACATCAGAACTAGCGGCCTTTTGATGATGATCAGATACTGTACATCGAAACATGCTTCAGGATCAGTTGCAATTGCCTCATTTTTCGGGTTTGGCTATTTCAAGCCTGACTAGTTTCCAAGTTCTATTTTGGTTTCCTAAAGATCTGAAAAATAAAATACTGCAGCAGTTTATGGAGCACACTTACGATTCCTCAACAATCCGCATGACTCACTCACCAACTTAGTGCTTGCTATAGATCTTTTACTCGCTAGCGACACTAGCATAGATCGACGGCAAAGACAGCGTTACCGACCAACGAACAAATACCCGTTTGTTCCCAATACTATCTTTTTAAAATATAGTGTTACATAGCTCGAAATGAGACGCAATTTTAAGTTAAACGTAGTGTTTGCATTCTCCTTTACAAAATACTTTAACTTTTAAAACTGTATGAACAGTTACCGTATTTCCATCATTGCTGCGATACATCCGAAAGTGTTCCCAATATTAATATTTTTGCAGAAAATGTTAAGTGCTTACCTCGAAGTGGTACTCAATTGATTTTTAGAAAAGGAGCTGAAAAAACCAAAATCGTTTTTGATGGGGTGTTCAAACCTAAGGCAGATTACACACAGAAGGAAGTGCTTAAAGCGTTGGAAAAAGAAGGACCTGGAGTTCTAGGCTTCAGTTTCTCTTTAGGTGAGTTGCTTCGTGCTTTCGAACTGGTATTGCTACCGTGATTGAAGTATCCCCTCACATCGAAAGTTGGTAAAGGCTTTCCAAAAAACCACATTGCTGATTTCTGACTTGGTTCAGCTCATGAATCATAAAATTCATCTTCAGGTCGTAAAGAGGGGTAAAAAGGCTTTTCAATTCGACCTTAGAAGAATCTGCCTGGGGAAATCCACGCGAAATAATAAGATAGCTATGCTGCCCACTTGATTGTCGCGGTTAGGCTAGTGGTCATGGCAAAGTTCTTGTGTTCTGTTGCAATTTGCAAAAACTCCCCAACCTGATTGATTGTCTCTGCGTTGCTAATAAGATGATACGGAACTATGCACATTGCATTTTCACATGCGCAAGTGAGAATGAGTTCAAGTTTGTCATAAGTATAAAAATAGTTTTTGGAGTAAATTTGTTATAATAAAAATAATAATAATAGTAATAATAATAATAATAATAATATTAGAAATAATAATAATAATAATAACAAAAATAATTAATGATGATAACATTTAAAACATTTTTTTAAACAACCAGGGGATAAATTGTACACAAACAACTGTCTCATAAAGTAATTATCAAAAGATTTAAATCTTTGCTTTTTACTTTGATCCCATCAGCAGTTGGTGGAGTGAGAGCTAGACACGGTATTCAACCTTTGTTTATATGCTAATTTCTCCCTTTTCTTCTATTAGCTGACCCTTGTGAACCAAACCCTTGTCCTAGCTCTCAAAAAGAATGCTCAGGGACACTTGGTACAGATAATTACAATTGCTCAGGTAAAACAATCTGTTTAAAAAATGATGTTTTTGGCCCATTAGTTAGGGTTCGGGGTCGGGTTACCCGCGGTAAAGTATTATCCAAATCAGGTTTTAACTATGAAGATCTAAAAACCACAAAACTACGGTAATAGTTTGAAGTTGCAAAGATGGATGTGTCATTTAATTTAAGTTTAAATTGGCCGTAAGTTACAAAAATAGCCAATTAGTACTTGCTATATACTAATGAGACATCGTCAAAAAGAGTATTAAAATGGGATGCAAAGAAACACAAAGTAAAAACAACAGTAAGAAAGACGTGCAACGGAAATGTGTATCCGCATTCTTTCAAGTGCTATTGCATTTTTTCGAACCTATTCCTTGTTTGTCCCAATCTTACAAACAAATAGGTGTGACCCACAGTTTCTAAAGTTGTTGCATAAACATACATCGTCGTTTCGCATGTAAAAACCTTTGGCCTAGCTAATTGAGTTTCATAACAAAAACTAAGTCTTAGTCAGGAAATTTTGGTACATGTGCACCTTGTTTGATTTTTCATTAAAAATATTTTTGCAAAATTGCTGCTTCGGTCTGAACAATTTCTATGAGTGCCTCAGTTAAGTAGATATAGTGACAGACTGAAAATACGACTTACTTGAAACTGGATAAGAAGCAATTTTCTGTAAAGAGAAATAAGGCACGTACAACCAGTCATGGTAAAGTTGTTTGAAAATGATAGAGAAAGTTGACTCTGGTAAAATAGTTTTGGTGTCTTAAAACGATGTTAGCATGCCCGGTTCTGAGGTGCACCATTAAATGGTAATAACTGGAGACAAGGTGAATTGGGCGCCAGGTTTGCCAAGCAAATGGGCCAGAAATACAGGCTTTGTTTGTTTTAAACTTGAAATTGGATTATTTATTATATCTTTTGCTTGCAGAACAAATGGAGTAGTGAATGACCCCTCTAATGGTTGTTTTCTTGACCTAACAGAGCCATTAAGTAGAAAAGGCAAGGAAACAGATAAAAGTAAGTGTCTATTTCTTTTCACTAGGCATTCCAAATAATTATCCTTCGGAAGTCCAAGCTATTTACTGTTACAAGCTAGCCAGGGATGGTGGGGGGGGGGGGGGATCATTTGGACCCCCCCATAAATTTTCGAAACGGTTGCACATAAAAGACCAGGCTTTTGCATGAAAGTATCTTTTGGTTTGCTAATTACTTTCCATTACAACAATCAAGTATTAATTAATAGCTGTTGCTATGGCAACAGTCGTCTCACAACATGTCCGCCATCTTGGCCGCCATCTTTGATTTTTCAAAAAAAATTATTTTACCCAAAACTGCAGCAAATTTTACTGGAATTTGTAGAAAACACATATTTTTAGCCTAAATTAGGATTATAATTGAGAATAGAGTCTAAAAGAAGAAATGAGAACCCTTTTTCAAAAAAATTTACAGTTTTCTATTTCGAACTTTAATTTGCATAATTAATTACACATAAATTAAAAAGATGACGTCATCCAATTAACGTTAAAAATGCGCTCATTATGGACTACAGGTACCGAAAGTTTCATTTTGCTTGAAAGCTTCAAGTTTTAGTTCGGAAAAACCTTTGGGGGGTCCATTGATCCCTCCCTTGGACTTTCGACGGTTATATTTATCATATAGACGAAAAATATATTTACCTTTCATAGGGTAGTACAAAACTACATCCAAAACTCTGGTAGTCAAATTTCTAGTGAGTAAATGGATTTCCATAAATTCTGTTAAATTAATTAAAACCGACAAAGCTTTGTAAGAAATGTTTCAAAGCTTTTCAATGAACATGGAAACCTTTTAAACAGTTACTGAGTTAGGTATTCTCACCACAGACTGTTAGAGGTAGGTGTGACTTAATGATTACGTCTTTTCTTTGTTTTCTATGATGCAAGTGGCGTTGAAACTTTTTGTTACCATGGCAACAGCTTATTGCCCATGCCATCAAAACGCGTTCCAAAGTGTTTCCAATAAAATTTTAGGAAAAGTTGCCAATTTTGGTGTTCCTACTGTTCACCGCTAGAGAGTAATAACAAAAATTGTTAGAGGGGGAGGGTGATTCAGCCACCCTCCCCCCCCCTCTGTCTCGATAGGGTTAAGCTTGTAATATTTAAATTAGGTGTTTTGACAGTTAAATTCATGTGTAATTTTCTTTACTTCTTTTTGAAAAATTTTAGAGAGTACGTTACAGTTTTAAAACCAAACTTTTTTTTCAACGAATTGTCTTAACCTGTGATCTCTCATTCATCGGGTGTTTTTACACCAGAGCTTGAGTTTTGCTGAGCTAAGTTTGAGCTTACCTAAGATGTTTTGCTTAGCCGTCTCACCAAAGTAGCTATCACTGGTCTCTAATCAACTGAGAGTGGATTGCTCGTGCACTTATTATTCATGTGGGGACAACTTGCTGAATAAGGTTACCGTTCATGTTGGGATGGATCAAAACTTCGAAAATGAGATTTTCCCAGATTATAAATATACATGAAATAAACTTCTAGTAAAAAAAATGTTTTTCAATACATCTAATAGTCTGCGAGATATGACGAGCGAAAGTTTTCGCCGGAAGTAAAATTGTATGACGCGCGGTTTACTTTAGGAGTGAATTTCTCGAGACAAGTTTTGACTCAAACTGCGAAAATGTAAAGGATCAATGCTCCCTCAATTTCTAGTGTTATGCCGTCAAATTTGGCAAGTTGATTAAGTAGTAGCAGAAGACGAAAACTTTCCTGGCGTTTTTTGAAATTCCGCTTTAATTATTTTTTTTCCATCAAACAGTGTAGTTTTTGTATGCTGCAAATGGGGAATTTTTTTTTAAATGCCTGCAGAAAACTAAATACGACTTCAATCAAAAATGGCCGGGACGGAATTAGAGTAAAAATTAAGCTTAATCTCACAAACAAATTAAAAATGGTCGAAACTGAAACTCAGCCAGACAGCCGCATTGACGTCTAGAGATGAAATAAACAGTTGGAGTTTCGATGCTCGCATTCTTGTATAAAACAAAATTTTTGAACGATGTTTTCACCAACACATAAATAATTTTATAGGCTTTCCATAGATATATAGGTTTGTGAGTATCTGATGCGTATCAACGGAGTTACATTCGAAAAACTAAAAACACTGCTCAAGGTGAACGGTAACCTTAAGGCCAATTGCATTGATTGCAACACGGGACAACACGATGTTTAGTGTTTTTACTCTGGGTAGCTAAGCTCAGCAAAGCTTCATTATCTCGTCTAGTATTCATGTTTAAGTTGTTGTTAATGAAAGGTGTCTTTTGTTTCAGCTACAGTCATTGTCGTATGTGTTGTGGTTGCCATGGTTTTGGTTGTAGTGATTGTTGCAGTTGTTGTCTGGAAAATCAAAAAGAAACGCTGCCGCAGCGATCACAAAGGTGTGTTTCTTGTGCAGCATAGAAGAACTTCATTTTTTTAACTTATGAAACAGCATCAGGCTTTAGTGCTATATAAGTATCATCACATTTGCGATATTGATGCATGAAACAAAGTTCATGTTTGCACCCCTTTGTATTTTTGACAAGACTACATTTTTTCATATCCACTGTGACGTTAATTTGCAAAAACGTACACGTGTATGTGAGTCGACTTCACTAAGCGAAATTACGCCGTACGGCCTTGTAGAAAAAATTTGAGGCAGCATTGTTTATTTCTAAAGTAATAAGGGAAAATTTTGTTAGAGTTTCACAGCTCTGACTTTCAAGCTGGCGATCATCAGGTAAGAGTTTCGAGCTAGCTAGTACACCACCATCAAACATTATTGTCGAATTAGTATTGCTGCCAAGTTTTAAATGAATACACGTATTACTACAAAATTAAAGTGGGGAGGGGAAATCGCCAAAACAATGAGGTCTAGATAAGGAAAAGCCCCAAGAAAAATCCTTTTAACCAAATGCTTACCCACGAGGGAATTTTTTTGGTAGACGTTATCTTAATAAGTTGCTTACAGTGCAACTCATTCTGCCAACCATTAACATTTTAAATTTGTAGATATTTTGCTTACTCTACCTAACGGATTTTTCCGTTTCTTTTTTATGTGAAAAACCAGCAGATACAAAAGGCGATGCAACCTACGAGCTGTAAGTAAGGTTGCTTATTTTCACAAAACCTTACCAGAGAAAAGATTACCCTTGTTGATAAAACTACTCGTAAATGTTATATTATAGTTCAGATGTGGTAATTTGAAGTGTTTTAATAAACTTCCCAAATAATACTTTCTGAGCGAAAACCCTAGAAAGACACAGAGAAAGAGAAAAAATATATGACCTCGGTGGGATATAAATGTTGTCTGTCTTGTTAGGTTAGCCTGAGGTCTAGTTGCTTCGTTTTAAGTCGGATACCAAGTATGCAGTGTAAAAGTATATAAAGTAAGATTAAATTACATAATATATAATTTGCGTATGTTCACGACTTTTACAACGTGCTCCGAAAACAAATGGGCAAATTTCCTAAAATTAAATATTACACTTTTTACTTTTGTTAGTTTAGGCACCATAACAATATTGCCCTTTATGACAACTAATTTTATTGTTTTTGAATAGTAAAATTTAACGAAAAGTGTCGGAAGGTCATTTTGAGAACGTTCCGACATTTTCCAAATTTTTTCGGAAGAATTCCGAGGACTTCCGAAGACTTCCGACAATTCGCGAAGAATGTCGAATGTTGTTTCAGCACTTGGCAACATATACCGTTTTTTCCAAAGAATTCTGAACACATTCGAAGATTTCCAAACACTTCCGACAATTTCCGAAGATTCCAAAACAATTTCAAAAAATGTTCGAAGGTTGTTTTTAGCACTTTGCGACATTTACCGTTTTTGCCGAAGATTTCCGAAGACTTTCGAAGACCTCCCGAAGTTCCCGAAGACTTCCAAAGATTTCCGAAAATTTTCTAATATCTTTTAAAAAATTCGGAAACTTGTCAGAATGTATGTTTTTGCACTCTCCGGTGCTTTTTCCTAAGTTTTCCAAGATTTTTCAATGATTCAACAAAAGAGACACAAACCTTTACTTCCGGTTAATGATCGACCATTAAATTTTTTCATTTGTATTATTAACAAGTAATCTTACGCCTTTTTTCGTTTAATTTGAATGAAATTTTGATAATTTTTGAAAAAACTCACTCGTGCAAATTAATTCCAAATTGCACTCAAAGTCGTATGATAACCTCTACATATTGTCGTGTCGTATTGAGGTTTTTCTAAAACCTCGTAAAGTAGGGAGGTGAAAGCACCCAGCGATATTATTCCTGAACATCGATTCGACGCTTAGCGTCAGGGTAATCCACCACTTCGTACTTCCTCGTGTTTTTTTGTATTATGGGACAAGTGTTCAAAAGCAATGGCCACCCGTCAGTTTTACCTTGAGAGTATGGTTGATCATGAGTAACATATTTTAGTACAGTGCTTATCATT
Organism: Umimayanthus nakama; assembly: GCA_027574985.1. Lineage (NCBI taxonomy): Eukaryota > Metazoa > Cnidaria > Anthozoa > Zoantharia > Parazoanthidae > Umimayanthus > Umimayanthus nakama. The sequence continues at coordinate 5,823 of JAOBRG010030012.1, read as the reverse complement.
AAAGGGAGGGTTTAAGAGACGTATACGTTTGCCTTATTTTACCCAACCATTTAATATTAAAACATTTTCTTCCACTTTCTCTTCCAGGCCCTCACACGTTATTCAGGTAATTCATTGTTGCAGTAACTTTTTCATAATTTAACTAATAATGTCTCTTGCGACATTTTATTAAGTTGCTACTTTCGTTCCACCGTCTTCATTTTTTTCTTTTCATGCTTGTAGAACCCTGCCGTGTTGCCAAGAGCAGGAAACCTAAAGGCATGTGATGGAAATAGCAACCAGACGGAGCCTTCAATCCAAGGACAATACATGCAGCTGCTGCCCGTAACATCGAGAAGTCGCATTTCTGAAACGACTGCCATTACGACACCATCTGAAGATTACATGCCGCTCTCGCCATCAACTCGTTCGTGGGAAGTTCCTCGAAACAAGATAAAAGTAAACAAAGTGATTGGAAAAGGTTCCTTTGGTCAGGTTGTCAAGGGAACAGCTGAGGATCTTCCAGGGAGAAAGAATAAAACCACGGTTGCAATAAAAATGCTGAAAGGTATGTTGGTCTGTTTTTCTTTAGGGGCTACTTCGACTGCAACGAGACTGGTTCTTTTGATTAGCCTTTTGGGATAAAGCTATTGTATATTCTCAAACCAATAGTCTCAACGGCTTTCCAATTGGTGAATTATCAAAATTTTAGTATCTAATTTCGATGCCAATAACAACACAGTTTGGATTTTAAACAAGTTGTACTTAAGATTTACTGTCAGAAGTGAACCTGATGAAGCAACTCAAGTTGTACGTTCCAAGTCTTTTGGAATATGTACCATAAGAGCACTCAGGCAGCAAAATTTGACAATACAACAGATTAAAATCTACCGTACATTTCAATTACCAGACAATAATCACCATTAGAAAAAAAATAATCCCGATTATATTAAAAAGACACCAAAAGGTAATATCTTGGTAAGTGTGAGTTGCATACTAATGAAAACTTTAATTGGCAATCAACCTTTAAAAGGATGTACAGGCATCGAAATAATATAATGTCCCGGCTGTTTATGCAAAACTACATGCACCCAATGTTTCAAGATATGAAAACCACCATTAATGTTTCAGTTTCTACATCGAGCAGTGGTACACATTTTTTCCTCCTTAGCGAATGCTTCTACGTCGGACAGAAAAGATTTACTGTCAGAACTGAACTTGATGAAGCAACTCAAGCCACATCGTCACGTTATCAGGCTTCTAGGGTGTGTCACTGAAGATGGTAAGCATCATAATTCGGAAATTAAAAAGTGTCGTGAAACGCTTCTTAAATGGAACACTTAAATTGGACTTTTGTTTCGATGCTGTATTCATCTTGTTTAAAAGTGCAATTGTAATAATCAATGGATCTTTTTCTAATAGCTACTTCCAATGGCCTTGTATATTCTGGTTAAATGTAGTTATTTGAAGTGCTGTCCAAATACTCCGAGTAATTTATTCTATTAAGCAAATTAGTTTCAGAATGAAAGTAGTCCCAAACGGAGAAAGAGAATTTGTCTGACCCTGGTATGAATTGAATTGAAGACTTCTGAAGCTGATTACCGTTGTTTTACCAACTGGGCAAAAAGGCCAGGTTAGAGCTGGTCACAGTTAAATAAGATGGTATAAGCGGCAATAAATATGTCCTTTATAGGATGACCATTAGGGTTTGGCCGCTGAGCATCAATAAAGATATTTTAAAATTAAATATGAGTTGCAGTCTTAATTTCCCACATAACATTCCAAAATCTTTCCCATCATCATTATCATTCGACTGCCGTCGAGATTGTTGAAACAACGTCACGCCATACGGGTCTGTTTGCCATTGCCTGGACAAGTTCTTTAAAATAAGGACTATGTCCCTGGCTAAGGTGTCCGGGTATGTTAGAGGTCTGGTTTCCCCTCTTTGGACTGGGAAGACTCAATAACAACAGATCACATGCAATCTGGTCTTTAGCACGGAGGCAGTGACCCGCAAATCTTTCCTAATTTTCTTTTATATAACATAACAGATAGCTGATTTTCAAGCGTTAGCCCTCCATCATCATTCCAGTCTGCTCTAGCTAAAGGCCGACGTCCGAAACATCAGCTAACACAAAGTCTTGCGGCCGAAAAGCATATCATACCTAGCCTGTTAGTCAAAAGGGATAATTCCGCTTACTAGACAACGCAGAAAAAGTGCTACATTTTTTAAAAAAAAACTTATTAATAGTCAGGTGTTTGCCACGCCAATGTTCTTAGTCTGATAGTTCATAGCAGTGATCTTAGCTTTTGTTAATTTTTTAGCAGTAAGTCCATTAGTTTTTAACTCTGATTGGGACAACTTTTGTCTCCTCCTCCCTTTCTCCCTCTCTCCCTAGTTTGGAAAAGTTTCATTAACATCTTTAGCTTGCTGTCTTCTGATCTTATTCCATTGGATCAGGAAGTCTTTGGTTGTAGTTACTAACCGTTAAATTTTAATTAAAACATTGGTCTATTCTAACCTTTGTCCTTATTACACAGCTTGTCATTTTTATAAATTGCTTTAGTTGAAGTATTAGAGTTTGTAGGTTCGGGTTTTTTTTAGATAAATGCACTCATCATCCCTTTCAATTACCAGCAACTACTTACTATGACATCTCCATGCCGAACAGTAGTAGTAGTAGTAACTTTATTAACGTGTCGTTTCTTCTAGCAAGGTTTACCTCGCTAATCGGGGACACCAAAATACATTTAATATAAAAAAGTGTATATATATTAAAACATTAAAAATACATTGTATGTAAAGTTAATGTAAACTATCAAAGCTATTTATATATATTTAAAACACAATTATATGTATTATAAATCGCATTCTAGTGAGTGTAGCAGTTAATCTCCGAGATATAGACGCTTTGTTCATCTAATTAATTGTCTCTTTAGAGCCCTTGATGGTTATAATTGAGTACGTACCATATGGTGATCTTCTTGGGTACCTGAGGAAAAGCCGTGGACAGCATGATACATATTACAAGGACCCGGATGTAAAGCCTAGAACCAACTTAACTTCTAAACAGTTGATCAGTCTTGCCTGGCAAATCGCAGATGGAATGTGTTATTTGGCTTCTAAAAAGGTAATAGGTTTCACTGCTCAATGTCCCCTTCTTATGTCAACCAAAACCCAACAAAGTAATCAACCTTGCGTAAAACTTGTAACGGTTTTACATGTACTTTCAATCAACAGATTGTTCATCGTGATTTGGCAGCAAGAAACGTGTTGGTCGGAGAAGATGAGCAGTGTAAGGTGACGGATTTTGGATTGGCGAGAGACGTACATAAAGAAGGTGTCTACGAGAAAAAAACAAAAGTTAGTGTTTTAAGTTATCGATAAAAAGTTATTCAATCGCAGATGTTTGAGGAGAAACGAGCGAATGTATGGATGCGAAAACTCCATAGATTTAACGTCATTTACTACAGAGATATGATTCGAATCAAGTTCGTTTTAGAGTTATATTAGTTTTGTTATCGAAAAGTGAAAGTTTCGATTGACTTTCATTAATAAATGAAAAAAAAATCAATCATAAATTTATGTCAATCTTAAACTGGTATCAATCTTTTCCTTTTCTAACCATAAATAAATGAATGAGTGAAATCAATTTTTTTCCTAACCTTAATTAAAAAGGGATTCATTCAGACACTGGTGCCAATTTCAAACTGATATCAATCGTTTTCTTCCCTAACATTAAATGAATGAAATCGTTTCTTTCTTTCCTAACCTTTAATGAAATAAAATTAACCATAAATTGGTGCCATTTTTTTTCTTTCCTTACCTTAATACTTTATCCGGCATTTTGTGGCCCTTGCGTTCTGGTCAATCACAGGGACGATTGCCGGTCAAATGGATGGCTTTTGAGTCACTCATCCACCGGACATATTCTACACAATCTGATGTGTAAGTAGTTCCTTTAATATTTTGTTTTTATTACTTTTATAAGAACCACGAAATTACTTTAATGTGCCTTCCTAAAATAGTTATGACTACGACATACCTTCATTTTTTGTTTATTGAAAGTGTCAACAGCATAATGAGTTGGAGTATTGGCTAAAACACAGATGTTACTAGCTTGTTAGTAAAATGATACATTGTTCTGTCTTCAGATGGAGCTACGGAGTTGTCCTGTATGAGCTTTTTACTATCGGTGAGTTTCCGGCGCAACAAAAAAATTCTTAATCTCCTGGGCCCGGTCGTTCATAGACCGATTAGTACTAATCCTGGGTTAACTCCTAACAAAACCTATAGAGTTAATCCAGGACTAGCACTAATCGAGCTTTGAACAACCGGGCCCAGTGTTACAAAGCTCCAATTTGCCCTTTAAAAAGATCTGTCACACTGCAGGACATCGCTTTAATCTTACTTTGATGATTTAGCTATCTAATAGCTCAAAAAATTCTTACCATGAAGTCTGAGTTTCGTCGTTTGTAAAAGGACAACAAATATTTTTTTTACAAAATTTATAGTATGCCCTTTAGAAGAAATGATCGGTTAAACGTTCCTTACCAAACACTTCAAGCAGGTCGCTAAAATTGTATGACATGCTGAAGGTTCGTAGTTGGACGCTTCTCTTTTATTTTCAGTTAAAGTTACGAAGCTTTAGCCATATTCCACCTAGGCTTTTCTAGAGTTCCTGGGCCTGGCAGGGGGGGGGGGCTTCAAAATTCCCTCTCCCCTCCATTAATCCGAAAGTTTTGAGGATATTGTCATGAAACTTGGAGGTTTGGTAGAATTTTATCACCTAATTAATTTGAATAGGATACATGCCAATTTGACGCCCCCCCCCTGTCCTCTCCAGGCGGAATAGAGTTGGTTTAGCCTTGGAACTCACTGGCACGTTCCATAGCAGTTTGCTTGCCAACTTAGAAAACCTTTAAATAATGTTGTATTTTACCGCCAAGCTGAATAAAAAAACTTTTCTTGACAAAATTTATCACCCCTTTTGAAGAAAAATAATTGATGGAATCCGTTTTTAAACACCACAAGCAGGTAGTTCCATTGGTAAAAGATGCTGCAGGGAAGTAATTGGAGCCTTCCTTTTTAAATTCAACGTGAAGGTTTAAATGTTTAGTTATTAGCGAGGTCAATGTTGCTTAATAAAATGTGTTAAACGGCAAGCTTTGCCTCAATTTGTTTTAAGGAGGTTGTCCATACCCGAGAATAGCTGGAAGAGAAGTCCCAAAGTTGCTGGAGTACGGATATAGAATGCCAAAACCGGAACATGTCGACCAACATTTGTGAGTTCTTCGTAATCAAAGTAGTCAATGGATAGCTACACTATTTTTACTTTGTAATAACCAATTTTGACGGTAATTGTACTTGCTACCAAAGGTTTCATTGACTGCGATTCATAAAGCTTGTTTTGCAAGTAGTACTAAATCTAATTTCGAAAATAGCTTAGTATAAGGTTTCATACAGCAAAAGCAATTTACAAAATTTAATGTGCAGTAAACATATTTTAACAGTTGAAAATTATAGACATGTGCGGAGCCAGCGAAGGGCCTAGCTACTTTTTTTTATGTCGACATATATCTCGACATTTATCTCGAAGTTCTTGAACTGAAGTTCTTGTTGGATATGTCCCACTACAGTTTGAACATCGATTGCATTGGTTCGCCTCGATAGACCTTTTTTGTAAGTACCCGTTTTAACTGTCTAAAGCTCAATTTTTGACCATGTATTAGAAGAAGACAAGCAAGTATTTCTTGCTGTTTATACCCAAGATTAAAATAAAGCTCGATTAAATCATTTCTTGCTTCCATTTTCAGCTTCGGCGTTTCCTCGTGAACAGATTT
>JAOBRG010029902.1:0-22836 GCA_027574985.1 Umimayanthus nakama | reverse complement strand
CATTCTGGTACAAAATCGAGAATTTTCGTACACAATATGAACTGCTGCTTCGCTCGCTTCGCTCGCTGCGCAGCAATTATTTTAATATCTTCACAAAATGTTGTGATATGATAAGCAAACAGAGAGATAAATGTTTCAGTTATGTAAACAAGACTTGCAGTATTTGTACTAAAATTAAGTTACAGGTTTGCAGTGCCCTAATCTGCCCTAACGTAAATGTGACTAAACCTTCGAGAGATTGGGGATATTGATCAAAAAACGAAACAAAATATAGTTCAAGCTTTCCAACCAATGCTTTTTTAAAAAGTTTTAAAAATGAAGGAAGTAACATTGTAATGATTTCGGTGTAATGTATCAGATGTTTTCGCTTCTTTGAAAGAAATCAAACAAAGTATCGTGCAATTTGTGAGTTAGTCTCTAATAATGGTATTCAACTTTCTTTTCAACCAAGTAGAATATCGTTATACTTCAGTTAAACTATCGGAATATTGCTCATAACTGAGCTTTAAATCGATACGGATCGATGCCAGATTATAGTGGCCATGGTGTTGGAAGTAAGTATATTATCTTAGACGTCATGTTATGATTGGACCTTTATCAATAGCGCTCTCACACTACCTGCCCAGACTATCATGGGCTATTTGTAGGTAGTTTGCATTTGTATTGCTAACGCTTTGTAACAGTAGACAACAAAATGAAACTTTTATTTATTTATTTTGTTATTTTTTAAGAGTCGTTTTTGGTACTCTAGACCTGGGATGGTTTTTCTAACTATTCAGTTAGCGAAACAGAACATTGTTCATGTTTAAAAGATTGTTTTGTTTTCAAAAACTAAATCTTGTTTTGGTATGAATTAAAGCACATGCAGTTTACAAGTTACCCTCTTGGATTGACTCTTCACTTCGAACGACATACCTTAAAACCTAATTTTTAAGATTTCAAACTGATCGTCTTGGTAGTTATACTTATAATATACCAACTGACCTCAACTTTAGATTTGCTCTGCTGGGATCATTGGTCTGAGTGAACTTCAAGGGAGTCACATCTGACCAGTATTTGAACGCGCGCTTAATCGTGCTCGTCTGGGTTCCTGCGCCAAGGTCGCTTCCTGCTTTGAGGTACCAGGTCAAACTCGTTTGGCGCCACTTGCTCGCCGTTGCATATCTCCTGTGAAGTGCAAAAAAACGATTCAGCAACATTAATTTCATTGATTGTCAAGTTTAAAAAAGTGCAAAGCTAAAGGCATCACTAATGTAATGCTAGTTTTGTATCATATACTTACATACGTACACACACAAACATACAAACTTACATACATACATATACATACATACATGCTTTAAAAATTATACGGTTAACAAGCATGGTAAAATTTAAAATTATAAAAAGTAGTAAATAATAATCTACAAGACTGTGAAAACTGTGAAAGCTATAAAGTCGCTCTAAAGCATAATAATGGTTGAGGTTTAATAATAATAATAACTAATTTACCAGCCACTCCTTCAAAATTATTCTACTCGCAGAATTTCAAAACTTGTTTTCAGATTTAATTTCTGTGATATTCTTAGAAAGAGAGTTAGTTTTAAAGTTGGAAGGCTCTGTGAGAAAAAAAAAAAGTTTGGAAAGCAGCAGTCCTGGTTTGGTTGTAACAGCATCAACAATATAAACGACAATGACAACAACATTAGCAGCAACAACATCAACAACAACATCAACAACAAAAACGACAACAAGAACAACGACAGCGTTCTTATCAACCAAAACGACAGCGATTATAACTACAAAAAGTCAACAACAGAAACAACCTCACTGAAAACTACAAAAGCAACAAGAACATCAAAACATTATCAATTACGAGAACGACAACTACGACAGTAGCAACAGCAATGGAACAAAAACAAAAATTAAAATAAAACGACAAAGACAACAGCGAGCAAACTTTCGTGTGAGTGACTGAAAGATATTTGTGACTGAGTTGTCTGTTTAATCATAGTGCTGCTAGTAAAGAGAAGCAATTGTCCGTACTATAAAAGCTTTTCACTGCATGATTCTTTTATTCATAGTTCTTAGTAGACAAAAACCATACAAACGCTGATTAAAAAACATAGAGAAAAGTCTTAACAACTCCAAACCTACATGTACAAGACACTAGGTTGTTATTTCAGGGAACATTTTCCCAAAAAGTAATATATATTGCTTTCTTCGTGCTTATTGACTGTGTTGGGTTCGCAAGGCATTGTGGTAAATTGTCTTGTTTTTAGCACGCTCGATTATAAGCGACATTCTCCCAACCTGATCCGCGAGCCTCCTTCTTCCTCGACATCCGGCCTCCCACAGCGCGGCTTGTGCATCTCTGCGAGTGTCCTGCTGTCCAATTGGCCGGTCACTGGCAGTTGAAAAAAGCGCTGGAAGTTTTCGATTGCTGTTTTGGGGTCGTGATCTCCGGATCTTGAAGGTGAAATGTAGTGAAATTGGGAGAGATAGTTCTGTTAAATAAAATGACAAGTTAAACACTCAACCAGATGAGATTTTCCGCAAATATCCTGTTTGTATTGTTCGGAATGTCTTAACAGCAATATACTAGATCGTTAAAGGCAGTTGCAATTGGTCTTCAAGTTGTTTGCTTGATTCATTGCTTATGACTTTTTAAACCTTGATTCTCCTTCCTTTCTAAGAGGTATTTGATCAAGTTTGCGTTTTTTCTTAAAAGGACAAGCATCCAACAGGAAAACAACTTTTTTATGCAGCATTTTTGTCTGATCTGCAGGATTTTGTACGTGACGTACGTATTATTTAGCTTTTAGGACTGAACCAATGACGGTAATAGGTTTTGGATTACTACTGAGATAACTCCAAAGAAAAACCTTTCTCGTATAAAAGCCTATAAATGAGGTTCAGCTTTTGCCTATTAATTTTTTCAGAGTTGTTAGTTCTTAAGCAACATTGTGAAAAAATATTTAAAGAATCTCCCGATAAATTGTCAGTGTCCGTTTTAAAAGTTAAGAGGGCAACTGCAGATTAAGTAAACTTCCCACGTACTTTTTAGAAGAAAATGATATTGTATCTCTTTTTTAAAAAGATGTCTCAAAACATTGAAACAGAAGCCTTTTTATGCTTTTAACAGTTTTAGGAGTAGTAATCGGGTACTCCTCGTATTAGCTTTGCTCGCTACCGTTTGGTATCTACGGTACGTTTCAACAAAGTAACTCGGCAGATTTATGAGTCAGTTTTAAAATTTTTCACCTATTTTTCACGCATTTGGTTACTGAGCAACTCACCATAGCAAACTGTTGTTCATCTTCTGCCACAACTGCAGTGAAAGCTGCTAATGCCACGAAAAGAAGCATCATGTCACGAAGCTGGCCTCACAGAAGAGTGTTAACAAGTCCTAGCTCTGAAGCTGCATGTATATATATTTGGATCTGTTTCTTCAGCTTTACAATTGTTAGTTTTGCGACACGGTTTTTGACGCATCATTTTATAGAAATCACGATCAGCTGTTTTATCCGCACGCTAGTGTCATCTTTTTTCTGTGCGTGTTCATAAACGCTAAATACACAGTTATTCCACCCTTCTTTTAACAGCTGCAAAAGGGATTCAACACATTGTGTTTCAGGTACACACGGAAATATGTTTTATCATAAACTAACTTTAGTATGTATACTTAAATCCAGTAGCATTTGGCATTTTTGAAACCGATCCAAATTTATTATTTACCATATTCATGTCAAAGCAAATCAAATGAGCACACAGTTTTCCGAAAGACTTTGTCCACCAAGGCAGTTGTTAATGTACATGTATACTATAAGATAATGATATGATTCATGTATTTCACTTCTCCGCCTGCAACAGTGGCATGGATCCAGGCCCGTAGCCAGGATTTTTTGTGGGGGGTGCGTACCTCAAGAACCGGGACCAAATTATAATGTTTGAATGATACGTTATGCTAGTTCGAAGACACACTGTGTAAACTGTCCAACTTATAAGGACTATTAAACTCAAATTTCTCGGAACGACGTTTAGTGCTACGGGAGACCTTAACGATCGCCGAAGACGCAAGGCGCTATGGAGGTCTGGGGGCATGTTCCCCCCCGCATGAAAATATTTAAATCTGAAAGCCTTAAAACGCATTTTCCAGCACATTTTTAGGCCGATGGTTGTGTCAAAAAAGTTCCTAAAATTGATTGTTTTCTTCTTAACTTTGACAAAAATAGCGTTGTCATCAGCTGTATTTTCAAAATTGATAATTGTTTTCACACCCCTTTTAGTGCTTGCAAAATACGATACTAGTTTCTTAAGTGCACAGCGATCCTTATGAAGACTGCAACTCGGAATTCACCTGGAGATTCAAGTTCAGCTGACAAAATTTATAATAGCTAAACAAAACATATTACTCTGTGAGAGCTGTTCTGCAAAATCAGGATACTCGTGTCCCGACTGAAGTCGATTCGGGATTCTCAAGTGAAATTGGGATATTCTCAACAAATTCGGAACGATGGGACACTCTGCTTTGGTTTCTTGGGGTTCCGGGGGCATGCTCCCCCGGAAAAAAGTAGTAAGTTTAGGTCTTCAAACTGCTGGAAAAGCAATGAATTTGTCAATCCCGCCAACACCAATTTGTTTTTGTATTATTATAAATCCTTTAGGGTCCCATCAGGCGGACCTTATCGGCTCTTGGGGGGAAGTACGTGCGCAACCCGCGCATCTCCCCTGCCTCCGAGATAACTATAGCCGTAACATGAAAGTAGTTATGCACAGCATTACAAATCAACTCGTTCGTTTTATCATTACGTGTTCCTGACAAAATTATGTCAGGGACTGTAATTTACATGTACTTGCAAAATTAGTGTATCAGAGCCAAATTTAAAAACACAAAGTCGTGTTCTTAAAATTTCGGACACAGTTTTAGAGTTAACTTATTTACTGATCTGTCCCTCTGCCAGAAAAAAAGCCATTTGCTTAAATTGCTTAAGTTGGCCTGAATTGAACATTGTTTAAATATGCTGACTCAAAGATGTTTTAAGAAGATTAACTCTGAACAAACAACACGCCTTTACCCCACTCTCAGCCGGGCTATTTGGCTACCCCAAGTCCAATAGTTTCGCTACCGAAACGTGCGCATGTGCCGGGATCAGTTTTTTTTTCTAAATCTGATAGACTCGACTGAAATTGAAAAACAGTTGGTTATTTTGCCGTGTTATGTTTGACAAAACAATGATGTCAGGGACTACTGAGCAACTTTGATATTAAGGGGCACCTATAGTGACTCTTTGCAATTTTAAAAATATTAGGGGCCACGTGCCCCCCCCAAAAAATCCCCCTTTTCTACGGTCTCTAGATTTGATATTTAGAGTTCGTGTGTCTAACTTGAGTAAAGATTTACTGTCGATGCGTGATAAAGTTTAAATCGTTCCGTCGCTTCAATCTCCTTTTCAATCTATAATTTTGTTGTAAAGGGCGGATTTTTACTTCAAAGACCCATAGATCTTTGATGTTTTTGCGTATCGTGTTTGCTTTTAATTACTCCGTAACTTTGATCACAATACATATTTTCCTCGTATACATATTTCACTAGTGTTTCTTATTTACATTTATAGTTACAAGTTGTTTCCAAAAGCAGCGGAGGGAAAGCAGCGTTTCTTATAAAAAGAGTAGAAATGAGTGGATTATAAGGGACCCGTGAGGTTTTCGCGTTCGTGTTTCGAAAATATAATGGAAAAATCAACAAAGCCAAGTTAAGCCAAATGGTGTGAGCAACGTACGCAAAATATGGTAAATATAGCGATGAACTCTATCTATAAGAATTGGAACACTGCCATATTTTTCAGTTAGCAAATAAGAAATAACGATTTTTGCGAGCACTGTTCATTGGCTGAGTTGTTTTCTAGTTTGTTTTAAAAGCAAAGTTGGTTGATAGTTGCCTTTAAAGAACCGTTTTCACCTCACGGTATAGGCCTGGTAACCATTGTTTATGTTGTCAATTTGACAGACACATGTCACGTGAAACTGCGAAAGTTCACATGCAAAGCTTGTCGCACGGGCTTGAAGCGCGCGCTCGATCGTTTAGAAGATGGAATCTGACTTTATACTCATCGAAGAAAACGAAAGTTTGTTTTGAACAACTGCACTCGCTTTAGAACATCTGGTACCTCTCGAGCAAAACCAAAGACGAAATCGATATGGATCGATAGTTTGTGACGAAAGTGATGTAGAAGTGAATATCGAGATAGCGAAGCTTCAAGAACTTTGCGATCGTTGGAACCGTAAGTGAGATTTGCCTGTTTCATAATTAACTTAAGTCAGTGTATTTTGTTGTTCTAACTACAACTTTTCGTTTTGTAGTCATGCAAGTGCAAGAATACTTGTAGCCGAAAACAGAGCAGGACGACACCTCGATGTCCCTGCTAGAACGCGGGCCGAAAGTGCGGTGCAAACTGCTCTTGCGGCACAAAGCAGCTGCAGTGCAAGAATGGCCGACAGCAAAACATCTCGCCGCTTTTGACCTGAATAATATGTATTTGTTGGTTAGATCAGACAACTATCTCAATCTGACGCATAAATAGATACCAAATTGACGAACAAACATACACATATACCATCCATGATCACAAATTTAATTACCAAACACGGGCGAAAATCCTGCTATCTCTTTGCCGGGAGAATTGACAGCGACACCAAAATCGAACCGCTGCCGCTTCGATTTCGTTGTATTGTTTGTATCTCCAGGTCCACAGTGTAACAAATACTCAGCAAAAAATGCTGCGCGAGTGTTGTCCATATCCAGATGCCTGTTTCTCTTTTCTTCACATCTCAAAAACAGATTGTTTGAGACGAATTTTGATAATCGTTTCTTTGGCTTGAGGTCGCCTTCGTTTACGAGACATACCAGTCATCATTTTGAATCAAAAGACCACTGAATGAGCCAGTATGGCTTCGAAACTTTGGATTTCAAAACCTAAATGATTAAACGATAGACTCAACAACTGAAATTTGTAAAGTATCGGAAAATATTATGGATGGAAAGAGATTTCCAAAACGCATTGAGCACTGCTATTTTAGCGACCCCCTGAAACTCGTTGCCAGGTCTCTACTGTGAGGTGAAAACGGTTCTTTAAATTCTACTGCGTTTTCCATTAAGAAATCTTTTTTGTATCAGATATCTTCCCAGATTCACTTGCATAAGTTGCGATATAGACGTACAGGGGTGTGTTTATGGAAGTATGGATGCACGCTCGCACACTAAGAAAAGCGCGCAAAACTGGCAGTTATATGTTCGAATAACTAACTAATGTTATCACATGCAAACAAGCAGGCACCACACAGACAAAAGACGGTTTGTAGATGCTGCTGAATAACTGAAAAAAAACACATTTAACTTAATTGCAAAATTTTATTTGTCAAATATTCAAACGTCTTCGACACCTGTTACTTTGATGTGCTGGTGAAGTTATTGAAATTTCAGTAGCGTTTGTCAGAAATGTGTTTCAGCTATACAAGCTGTAAAATCTTTGCATTAAAACAGCCGTTTGTGATCGTAGAGGAACCGAGTTATAACATTCAATTTATGGTAACCAGGCTCAAAATCTAGCTAGAACTCAAAATACTTAAATATAACGCTAACCAAAACGACATGTTTTGTTCTGGTCACACGACAGACCCTAATTTTTAAACACTAAAAAGACCAACATTAAAATATTGTTTTGATTCCTTTGCCTTATGTTCTTGAAAATACCTTTTTTCTTCCCTCTATTCACTATCTGCTGTGTTTTTGTAAAAAACCGGATATAAAAAAAATTAATGTAGATTTCTTTTTCTTCTAAAAGCCTTTTTTAAGAACACAAGGCTGAAAAAAGCCCAAGGAATTCAAAAGGAGAAGGATTTTTGTTTTGCATACTGCACAAAATCATAGAAATATAGTTTGTTTGTCACTTCGATATCGCCTTTAGTTGTGTGCATGTGCAAGATTTTTTTAAATCCTTTTATTTAGTGTTATATTTAATTTTATTTCTTGCCGGCCATGGTATCGGCTAATTCAGTATACTGTATTTACGCTCCAGGTTAAATTGTACGATAGAAAACATCAAATGCAAGCCAATTACTAACATTTATGTTAATGGAAAAATTTAAGAACACTTGCTGTTGACACCCACAAAATATTTAAGAACGTTCAGCCTTAGCCCAAAATTTATGCTTCTTTGAGAATATCTTTATACTAGCATTCATAGCTGACACTGATCTTAGCTGTAGTATTTGTAACTTTAGCAAAACGTCAACATCTTATGTTTTCGTCATCGTTGGGCGTTTGAGTCAACCACTGTCGTGGGGGATGGGGTGAGGTGCAGGAACTATTTGACTGTGGCGGAGTCAAGGGTCTTCAGCCCAAAGGCGCCGTGTTGAAGGGGGGGGAGGGGGAGATGGGACAGGTGTAAACAGCGTGGCCGGTCGTTTGAAGAGCAATCAATGATACCCAGATTGGCTTTATTAGCTTGCAATATCTCAAGTTTTAATCGAAAAAATGTAACAAAGTTCTTTCTTCAAATTGGTCATTTTTATTCTAGTTTAATACTGCTGGAGGTAGGGGCGGAAGGTGCCCACGCTGCTTTCTGCTGTCGAGAATAATATTAATGTTACTAATATTATATTATTTTTCTAAAATGTTAATGAAAATTGTAAGTTGTTACTTTAGACGCTAAAACTAGAAAGTAACTAAAAGAAAACTTAAACCAACGTTTCTACGTTTCTGGACGGTTGAAAAAAGCAAAATCCAACTTGTATAGCTCACGCCGTTGACAAACCTTACCTGGATTGATGAGTTATTGAGCATGATAGACTTGTGCGCTTTTTGAATAAGAACAAGAGGCTACTGGTAGCCTATACTCGGGCCGCAGTAAATATATCTTTGCAATAGACCAATTATGGAGTTACAGAACATAAACCAAGTGTTACCGTGGAGCACACATACCCATATAATCCATCATTTAATTTGGAAAACTGCAGTTTACGTAATTCCATTGCGGAACCTTTCATACTCAAGATTTCTATTCTCTTGGAAACCTAGGAAAGTTTTAAGAGAATAACCCGACGTCTCCAGGAAAACGCCTTCTCAATTACCCCACTCCCAGTTCCCTAGCAAACCCTGTTTGGCTATCTTAAGTTTGCAATATACACTCTCTAATATCAAGACAGGGTAGCTATGAATAAGAGTTGCAAGAATGCTTGTGAACAGTGAGTTGGAATCCAGACCTCTTCTGAGTATTATAGGCAACCGTTACATGTTAGAGACATTCAAGTGCTATGTTTCCCAACCCACAGGGGGCTCTTTTAATCTCGTACTTTACATTCTTGTATTTTTGAACAATCCAGGACACTTCTAACCAAGTAATTTAAATATACTACTTTACAAAACCAAAAAATCTTCTCTCAATTTGCTTTCATCTCACAATATTTCATTTTATGAAGATATTATTATCAAAGTGTTGGCATCAGCTAACTGATATAGACTGAAGAAAAAAACATGCAATCACAAAGCCACTTTATCTGAACTTAATAATTTGAAATAGCTGTTACAGCATCAATACATTAAGTACTTAGCTTTTCCATTTATTTTAAACTTGGTAATTTTATGCACAGCTGCTAAAATACTAAAATGTCCCACAGAGAAGATTTAACTATTTAAATTTTTGTGAATCCAGTTCATTTTTTGACAACTACACAGGTGTTTAAAACAACGTCTGGATATATGAGCTTTGCACCCCCAAAACCCCAAGGGCTAGCCAAAATTTGCAATAGACATTCTAATATCAAGAAAGGAAAATTATGAAAATGAGTAATGCAGTAATGCTTGTGAACAGCAAGTTGATATTGTGACCTTTTGTCAGTATTATGGTTAAGGTTACATGTATGGTTACATAATTAAGGCATTTATCATTATTTCCCAACCCACATAGGGGCTTGTTAGCGCTTTTACAGTATGTATATTTTTAAATAGTAGATTTTTGGAACAAATCAGAGCTCTGCAAACCACGGTAACTTAATTTGGGTACAAGTACAGTACTGCATGTCTTGTTCACAAAACTGCAATAATAATCTGTTAACTTGCTTTTCATCTCACAATTACATTTTGTGAAGATATTGTCAGAATATTGATATCACCATAACTTCTAGGAGAAGGGATAATACCGATGACGTTTTGAATGTGTCAATCTTTGTGTGTCTTCAATCTAGGTGGGCAGCAAACAGCAAAGGGACTGATTTAACTTCCTTTTTTACTAAAACATTAATTACTAAATTTATTCTTATACTCAACTAAATTTTTAATAATTATTTAATAACAACATTTTCATTAATAATATTACTAACAGTTAATCGATCTTTCCAAGATGCTCTGACACCACATATAATTTTATGGACATGATTTTGTAGAAACTGTTATTTGTCCAAGATGGTACTCAGAATTTTCCACAACTTTCAAGTTTCTTATTTGCAAAGTTGTAAAATTTCCCTCTCAATATCAGTACTATGCTTGCATAAAAAAGGAACATTTTCCCACTGTTACTATGAGAGGGTTTAGTCAGGGTTTAACTTTCTCACAAGACTTATCCTGCACCCAGAGTAAAAAGCTACAAACGAAGCACATTTGTCAGTGAGTGTTAGGGGTGGGGGAGAGGTAATGTAGTCTTAAACCATTTTGGCGGAGCTTGTGGCATGCTTCGCATAAAGTCTTTACCCATTTTAAGACCAACTTATGTAAAACTTTCCAGGCATATTTCAAACCTGATTTCAAATTTTCACTGCCCATTTCAAGGTGCCAAATCTCCTTTATGTACGATACTTGCAGCAGAACATGCACTGATTTCTATTTGTTGTACATTGTACATGCTGTAATTTTACTTGCAATGAACATTAGCTGTAACACGTAAGTTTAGCTACATGTAGTTGGTTTGCAGTAAACAAACACATAAAACTGAATAAACTAATTATTTCCATGAATTTTTACTGCATCTTAAAAAGTGCCTCTCCTCAGCCTTATAACAAAAGGCTCTTTTATATGAAAAAAGATAACATTCTAAATGAAGCATTTAATAGTTATTTCATTGATTTTTTTTTAATTCTCATAGTGAGATTAACAGAGTTTGACTGAAAACTAATGTTAGTAGCATTAACTAGTGATGCTACAAAAATGACTGAAGAGCCAGATCCATGCCTGTTCATTTTGTCACAAATTCACTTGGTATCAGTTTGTAAAGAAAGTTACAGTAAATAATGCATAAATAAATAATCAAACACAACAGGGTTTATTAAAATTGTTAAAACAATTTTTTTTTATTTAAATACCCTCAGCAAACTTATGGCCTTGATATACATCCTCAATGTAACAGCTGCAATATAACAAAGATGAAAGCTGGATGTTGTAAAATTTGACACAGTGACTAAGACAACTAGTCAATATGTACTAGTCCACCGAAGGAAATTAGAGAAACAGGGACTAGAAAATTGCCGATAAATTTACAAAACCCAGATTTTGCAAGATTAAGAACTGCTCGTTTGAAGACAACATAAATGCTTTACAAGCATCACGGCGCCCCAAAAAATTTGAGCAAGGCGTGCGTGCAACAAAAAAAAAGAAAACTACATCCAGCCACCTTTTAAAAATTGCAAAAATTCTGTTTTACAGACCGTTTTCTTTGTTCACTGAAGTTGCTTCTTATAGTTCACACCATGGCGTTCGCTGCTCTCAGTTATTCCACAACCTTTACCAAGCGACAGTCTGTTTCAGTGTCAGACAGAAACAGTGCAATCGACCATCCACTGAATGACAATCCAGCAATCGTTTTAACGCACCACGATTCCATATTTGACTGAATGATTTGTCTTGTTAACGGCGAATCCCAGTAAGGAAAGCAATGTTTTCTTTCAATACTTTTCGAATTACTCCTCTTCGCTTAAACTGGGAACTTTTTTTCCTTTTCGAACCAACCTTCGACAAGTATTTCACTTGTTTATAAAACCGCATGTACCAACCTTCGACTTTATATTGTGTCCGCCATCTTGTTTATAAAACCGCATGCCAATTTTACGAGCCCGCCATACCATCTCGACACGACGAAAAAGAACCAACAGCGAATTTAATACTCGGCGCCTTACGGCCCGAGTAACAATGAGGCTCAAATTTGGCCAAAAATTAAGAACAGGCTAAAAACAATCCAGGCTGGCTGATTTGTAATAATAAATGCAAGCTTTACTTTTTTTAACAAAACTATAGTATTTTCATCAAACTCGATTTTGATGAGCGTTAAAATACTTTGAGATCGTTCGAAATCCAATTTCTGTTTATTCGGCTTGATTCCTGATCACAAGTCAGGTGCATCTGCAATACGTTGGGACTTACTTTTTACTGTCGTTATTATGAGTACTTGAAAAAGAAGAACAGCTTAAAAATAATCGAGGCTGAAACTCTCTAAAAAGTTATAAACAATGAGGTTCGGCCAAAAGTTACTGGTTCTTATATAAAAAGCGTGTAGAGGTCTCACAAAATGTACGGATAAAAGCAAAATATTTGGCCTTCTGTCCTACAAAAGCGTTTGACTTTGGCAACTGATTATTTTTATATTATTTATTTTTTTATTTATTCCATTCGCCACGACATACAATGAGCGAGATACCAAGAAACAAAAAAAATAAAAGGAAAAATAGGGGAGTGATATAGATGATGATCTACAAATTAAAAGAAGTACCTTAATCGACGGCTTAATGTTAATGTTGCTTTTATAACGTCTTATAACAGTTTTTAAGTTTTGTTCTTGTTTTTCTTCTCTATCACCAGTTTTACTTAAAAAGACTACAGAATCATCTTTTTGAGAGGTACCCTAATGTTTTTGACCTCTTCTTATTACAGAGTGTTAGAAGTGGTTTTGACGTATGGTGACGTCATATCCTTATTCTGAATGACAAAAAGGGTGTTAAACTGGTTGTTACCATGGCAACAGCGAAACACTTAAGTAAAATAAACAGTCCAAAATGTTCCTAAAAATATTTAGGTACAGTCACCAACTTTGGTTTACCTTCCTTACTCTGCTAGTCAATACCCAATAAATGCGATTCTACTCCGCTTTCAGTCTGGATAGGATTAAGGTTTCTAAACCACGAGTGTAAGCCTCTAAGTTACAAGCAAAATAAAGAATGAATTGCATTGCATTGCATTGTATTGTATTGTACTGAATTGAAATGATTGGAATTGTACCGATTTGAATTGAGTTGAGTTGGATTGGATTGAACTGAATTAAATTCAATTGAATTGCATTGTATTGTATTGAGTTGGATTGAATTTGATTAGAATGGATTGGATTGGAATGGATTAGAATAGACTTGATTGGATTGGATTGGATTGGAATGAATTGCATTGCGTTGGATTGCATTGGAATTGAATTGATTGGATTGGATTGGAATGTAATGAATTGAGCGGATTGGATTGATTTGTTTTGTTTTGGTTTGGTTTGATTTGATTTGATTTGAGTTGAGTTGGAGAAACCACTCCAAAATGAAATTGCGTGTAAACGACTGCGAGAGTTCAAGTAAACGTTGTTGGTTCTTACAGTTGTATTTGACGTTAGATCATGTAACCTTATTCACGAAGATCAAAAAGTTGAGCATTTATATTGACCTTAATAAAAGCAGCCTACAGTTAAGGAATTTTAAATGTAAAACAAAGTTGTTCGTAACTATCAGTAATTAAAAGGCTTTAAACTATGTATTAGAATTCAAAAATGTCAAACTATTTTTACAAAAGTCCAAAGTTTAATTAAACATTAGCTTCGTTTGCGTTGGGGACTACAAAACGTTGTGCACAATTGTGAATCAGGTTTATTGGAGAAATACTCAAACTTCAAAGATTTGCAGAGAATTGTCAAAGCGCGTTAGTTTTCCTCATATGATACTGAAGACTACTTTGTAGATTTGTATAGTTCATACCGTTTTTATATATACTCAGTCTTACGTTTTTAATTAAAAATGTTCTTGCATAAGCTAAAAATGGACGTACATCTTAAAATCAACTCAAAAAGCATTTTTACTTTATAGTTTATGTTTATTTTACTAAACAGCAACTCAATTACTCTTTCTCCCACTTAACGGTTGTTTTCAACTATGAAAAACACTCGCATTAAAAATAACTTTTAATAAGTTGCTTTAAATTGACGCATTATCTCAGCTGCAATCAATTTTTGCGATCAAAACACACTGTTTCAATCAAAACCATATACTTGTAGTTAATATGCAATGAAACAGGCAGGTTGCAAAATTGGTGTTGACAGTAAATAGCTTTTTGATTTCACCGGAGAAAAAAGTAATAGATTACAAAACAACTTTCTCATTTACGCTCAAAACATCTTCAGTTCCTTTCACATTAAAATATCAAAAATAACTTCAATTTGTTGAAACTTGGTTTGAATGTATTTCTTTTTAAATATTTTGAACTAATACAAGAAAAAGGTTTTACTATTAAATATTGATTAGACAGCTAGGAACACATTTAAACATTGCAAAATTTAACAACTAGATGAAGTCGCACTTATTCTTTCATTTTAAATTCAACTTGAAAAACACAGCTGAATAACAAAAAATACCAACAACAGTTGGTTTATTCTTAAAGAAACGTGTTAAAGTGACAATTTCGTTGAGATAACGAACTGCTTTCGCAGTTTCCAAAAGTTGTTGTTCGGCAAATTAAAAAATATTCCATTCGACGTCTAAAAAACCAGCAATGGAAGCTTTTGAAGTTTTCCCCTTTGGTCTCCATTCCTCCAACTCGGACAATTTTTCTGCAAATCCTTAAAATAATCAGCTACATTAAAGAAAACTGGTGATGTCTAATTTTCAAATAAGTTCATTTTCAAAACTAATACCGCGGTCATACCAAGAAATAAAAATGATTATATTTAACTGGTTCGACTTTAAAATCTTGTTTTTGTAATGTGTTCATAGGTTTTTTCGGGCTCTGAAATGAGCATTTCAACTCCTTAACGAAAAATTAACATATGTATACAGCTTCTAAACCAGTTTGAGTACTGCAACTGTCAAGTTAATTTTCAACTACGATTAACTTAAACCTGCTAAACGAGAAGTGGGAATGTGGCTTAAGAGATGACGTTGGCAAAAGTGTAGCGTTATTAAAGCAATATTATTTCTTTTCAACTCCTTTATAAAACAGTAAGGATAAAGACAACTGGCTAAGCGATGTTTGTAGCACCTAACACTTTTAAGAGTTTAGCAACAGACATAAAAAAGCACTTAAAAGATTGCAAGCACCGAAAATGAAAATACTTTCAAACATTTAAACAAACCAGCCCAAATATGTATGAGAGGAAAGAATACTTGACAATCTTTACAATAATAGAAAGAATGAAAAAACTAAATGTCAACCAAGCGCCTATAAATGCTCGAAGTCAGGCTGGTTTTTTGACAACAAGTGTTAAAACTTTAATAATAGTAAGTTTTGGGAACCTTATGTTTATTTTTTTAAGTTTCTGTTTTGCTTTCCTCCTGTGTGTTTAAAAAGCTATTTCTAGTTCGAAACCGTCAATCAATTTGAGAATGGTATTTACGTATATAACTTACAATGAATCAAAGATAACTCGTAGATCTTAAGTCAGAAGAACTTCACAGAGACTATTTTAAGAAACATAAGGTTTTCTACATGTTCTTTTAGCAGAGCCGAGAATTAACCTTTCATTTTTCCCTTATTACTTCAGTTGAGTTATTGTTTGTGTAATTTTAGAAGTTACTGTAAGGGCTGAAGTTAAAATTACCACTTAGGGCAAATTATGTTCTTTCCCATACGAATAAGTCGAAGTAAACAACTGCATCTAAAGAAACAAGAACTCACTAAGACATTTGGCAGCTCGCGCATTTAGAATTGTTTCTCCTTGATCGAGTCACATTCATAAAGCAGTTTTAGTAGAGTAAAACTAACAAAACTGTGACAGCTGAACGCACTAAAACCTTTTACATTTAAAGTAGCAGCTTTTTCTCAACAACCCGAAAAGGTTGCTGTTTTGCATGGGAAACTTTACAAAATGTGCAGGCTTACTTCACGTTTAATCAGTCTTTTTGTTGCAAGTCCTTGCTGCGGGCTATTTGCTTCTTCGCTCAAAATAATTTCGTTTTCTCAAAGAACTTGTTCAGCTGGATCCGAAGCTGGAAAAGTAAGTTAAACACGAATACACATAATAATGTAAACAATTTTTATTATACAATTAGCTGACCACCATTTATTCCCGAACCAGTTCTGTGTTCTAGCAAAGTTTTTAACGGTAAATAGTCCTTTGCTAGAAAAAAAAGGGCAACTAACTCAACTAGTTTTATCGTGACCACTTTTAACATCATAAAAGCTTTTACTAACTTAGTCTGTAAATGTCAAGTGTAATAATTGTGACGTTGGACAAATCGTATTGCTATTAGCAATTATAATTAGCGTGGTGTTTGAGTAAGTCACGTTTTCCTGCTGATACAAAAAGTAACCTATTAATAAATACTTTGCATTTCATATAAATTGCAAACTACTACCATATCATCTCGCTCGGCTACGAAGCGTGTCGTCATGGGAGAAGTCATGTTCCTTGTTGGGACAGTGGCGACGAAAACTGAGTAACTGCCCATAGTTGATTTAACTTTCCAACGAAAGGTACTGTAAGATTCAGTGGTCGATTAACTTCTCCATTTTTGCTGAAACACGATGAGGTCGTGTGGTTGATGACGCGTTCATATGAACATTGCTTTTCTTCCTGTTTCGATAACGAATTTGTCTGTGTCTGATTTTCAAAACCTAGAAAGAAAAACAAATTCGCAATTTTGTTTGATAGCATTCTTTTGGAAACAAAACGAGATAATGCAACAAAACTTTGCATTGCTTCGCTGCATGGGAGGAAAAATGCAAACTCCTAAACGAAAACATAACATGAAAGCCCGCTGTGCTTGTCGTCATCTATTTGTTTTTCTCTCCGTCACTATTTTGACAGCAAGCTGAGTCTCTTAGCAAAGTACACGTCACTCTTTTATTTTTCGCCATTGTCATGTTTCTCCAACTACGGCTATCTGGTCAGTATATTCGACTAAAGACTGTGTTTTTGTGGTTTAAAAATGTTAAACTTAAAGCTTTTTAATAGTTTTAACGGGCTTACGCAAAAGCAAGGAGGTTTTCTGCTTGCGCCTTTTCGTGTTGAAGCATATTTGAACAACTAAACTAAGGTGGCTCCTGTATTTGGTTGTTGTTGAACAGACGAACAGAAACGTTACAATCTTAGATTGATAAAAGAAACACTGCAATTGTAAGTAGAAATTATCGTAAAATTATCCTTGAAAGCACGAAGTACGGTTTACTGTATATTACTTGAAATTTGTACTTCCAACTCTAAAGTGACAGATCATTGACATTCCCAAACCAAAAGGCAAAAAAACAGCCCTGTTCGAGAAAACTGACTCATTGTCTAAAGTTTTATCAATTTGCATTAAAAATATCAAATTTCGTTTAACCAGCACATAGTTAGATATCAAAGATTTGAAGGGGTTTTTGTCTTTGCTTAGTTCTTGGGAAAAGAATTATACTACTAAAAACATGATGTTTTTCTTATGCAGTCTGTGTTTTGCACTCACACGTTTTAATTGTCTGACATGATATAGCTTTAATTGTGTTGTGAAGATGCTCCCTTTTTTCTGATACCATCTGCAACCCTTTGACCTCCAAACGTCTAACGTCGCCTTCTCTTATCGCTTATCACCTAAGAAGTCAATTCTTAGCAATCGCGGAAACTTCATGTCTGAGTAAAGCACACCGATCAGTAGAGCATAAAAAAACAATGAGTCATTTACAAGAAAAGGAAGCCACGACTCATAGCTGCACCTTTGAAATACTGTTTTAGTTTACTCTGCTGTTCGTTATTCGTAAACGTAAAACCACCAACAAAAATATTGTACAACTCGAATGTGTGTTTTGAATCGGCTTAAAAACAAGACATTGAGAAGAAAGTTAAACGACAAACCGATTCTCATCTTAATTGAGACACATTGGTCGGTCAAATTTTTGTGACACACCTGCCAATGAGAAGGAGGTATTTTAACTTTCCTTATTGCAACAAATCCTAATCACTCAACCCAGTGAAATATTATTGGAGGTTTATAAATGCATTTGTCTTGGTTATAAACGAGACAAAATTCGATTATATCTAGTTGCCAAGTGGCAAACAATAATCAAACTAAAGAAAGCAAGCAGACGGCATAATCGACTAGACAGATAATCTCTTGTTAAAAAGAGTCGTGTGCCACAAAAACAATGCGAACCTTAAATTTTTAATAAAATCACATTTCAAGGGAAGCGTCGCATTTGCAAGAGAACACTGAACTTTTGAATCATTGTTTTTAGCTAGTTATTTAAGCTTTTGAAAGATTTTGTAAACCTGCCCTCATGATTGCCAGCAGCAATTTACTGTCATTACTACATTTATTGCTAGCAAGGTTTTCGCTGCCACACATGTCACAAACCGCCCAATCAATAATGATGGTTGGTGCCCTTTTGTCTCATTCACTCCAAACTATCAGCAAAGAGACGCAGTTTATTTGCGAATCTGCGTAAACAAATGAAGATGGTGGTCGGTCAAATGAAAATTTGTATTTTTTAAATTCATTAATAATTCTAACGAAAAAACGTTTAGAACATTAGTCTTCGAAGTAAGCCTTGGATCAACGCTTCCTTTCAATATTCTGATGATGGCAAACGTAATTTGTGGTTGTAGTCTTTCTTATGTTTTTATAATTTTTTTTTTTTTGGTGAGTAGTAAAAAATTAACTTGCTCTATCAACTACAGCCTACGCGTTTCAATTTTTTATAGAACAATCACAAATGTGATGCTAAAACGTTTATGTAGAAACTTTAGGCTTACATTGTTCGTAAGCTTTCCTTACAGTATATCTAGGGAAATTCTGAGCTTCTGTTTTCTTTCAAAGTTCGCTGCTGTAAAGAAAACAAGCGGGAAGACTTTCTTGTCTGGGTGGATTTTTAAAGGGCAACTACAAAAAACGAACAAGAAGGGCCTTATTTTGTCACAAACAGCTTTTAAAATTTGAAACCACTGTGACTTCCGTTTGCTTGCTCCAAAGACAATGCGCTTTCCTTCAAAAGACAGGAAATTGACTGAAGATCTTAGTTCGAAGATTTTTCAAGAGCGATTTTTCTATTATTACAAAACGCGGCGAAGCGTGTACTATACCTAGTGATTTTGACAGCCTCTTCCGGTGAATTCTTGAACACACGACTTTACCTATCGTTTTCATTCTAAATGCTAGCTACATGTACTCTCTGAGGTGTGCACTGCCTAAAGTTTTGAAAGTACTTCGGATACAGATTAATACTGGATTTTATAAGGGCTCGAGACTGATTAGTTTGGGAAGGGACCAGTTCACTCATCTTTTTTAAAAACGACAACGCGTGCTCAGTTATTGCTGGAAGTGGAAGTAGACTTGTGGTAAATACAGCAAGATGTACGGCTATATCTAAGGTGGAAGCGCGCTCAAGCATTTACATCAGATTGTCAGTACCCAAATGTTTCGTGCAGTAATGACATAATATAACTACAATTGATTGTCGATAGCTCAAACCTTCAAGGGGTCCGTAAAATATTTGTGTAACCGTGGATTCGCTTTATTTAAGGGAGGACGAAGTCATGGGCGTGAGTTCGAGATATTGAAAGCTCGCGTTATCGACGGTTTTACATATCGGGAGTCAACTACAGAAGCACTGTAGACAAACATGACCGGATCTAAGTAAAGATTTGGTCCTAGTGCAACCACACGTTACCTTCATACTTATAAACAGTTTATCCATAGATTGTTTGCTAGTTTTGGTGTTGTAGCCAGTTAGTTTTAAGGATTTGTGACAGTCCTAGTTAATTGATAACAATGTTTGTAAATTAGGGGTGGCGAATGGTACCTAAGAAATACTGAGTCTCGGTATCTCGCAGCTTTTTTAAGTGAGTCTCGAAGTCTCGTTTTTTTCATGTCCTTTTCTAGTTTTGCAGTTTCGTTTTGTCTTTGCAGAAAGTCTCACTCTCGGATTATCTTTAATTGCTAGAGTCTCGGTCTCGGATCATAAAACAAGGATCTCAGCGTCTCAGCAAGTCTCGAATTTGACCATTCGCCACCCCTTAAATTCTAGATAAATAGCTTTTTAAAACACTCTTCTAAGAAACACATTTATAGATAACATCTGCTGCCACCCATTGGCAATGTTGACTAAACGGGCCGCACAAAAGCAAAACCGCCGCTAGTACAGTATGTGAACTACCGCCATCGAGTTATGGACACTGACTTTAAAAACAAAAACTACCGCCTTGCATTAACGCCATAAACACGAACTGTATGACTGCGCTACTAATGATTAACTCTGAAGATAACTTCCACACAAATGCCGAAGCGCGTCAGTCATTTGTAACAACCAACAACACTCCTTCTCAGAACTACATGTGCACCAATTAATCTATACCATCAAACTAAACCCTACAAATACTGTCACACGGAGGCTCAGGCTTTTTATGTATCACTCAGTTAAATTCAACGGCTTTTATAAGAACGCTGCGGATCAGAGTTGCAATAATTCTATGTCTAAGTAAAATACAACATTACGCTGAAACTCTCAAGGTCATCATAAGAAAGAAGCAACTGACCCAAGTTCTTTCAACTGGCACATTTTCGTATGAACATAATTATAAGTAAAACAATTTCGAAACTACGAGGCTGAAATTAGTTAGATCAACAAGTAGACAGGTCTAATTATTCGGCTTTTACAAAAAAGCGTGTACTTTTTAGCTTGAGTGACACTTTCCGCATTACAGTAGTTATTATTAAAATTTATGTTTTGCTGATTGCTTTTTGCTTGGCAATCCGACAATGACACTAATGTTGCTTATTATTTCAACATGAAAGTCGCCAATTTAAAGTAATTAGTTTTTTATAACTCACAGCGTGCAGAGCAAAGTAAACCAGAACATTTGTCAATTCATACATGTTTTGTTTAATATCACCAATATTGTCCGCATTGTTATGCGATTGAAAGTTTTAGAATTGCTTGCTGTTCTACAAATAGGAGCTGAAGTGGTCTCTAGGACCTTTCGATTCGGACCTGAAAGAGATATTAGCCGGATAACTAAAGTTCGAAGATAAAAAAGCATTTGACGGATCTGCCCTCACCATTAAATATTAAACTTCCAGCTTAAACGGTTATTATAAGGCAAGACAGTTTTTCCTGCAGAAAGCGAATAACAAGCTTTGAACTCCTTTCTCTTGTAGCTTGACATCTGCAAGCAAGACGTAACGGTCTTGTCGATGGCGACTTCTCTTATCATGAATAACGCCACGGGAAACGACACTTCGCCTATGGATAATACAGAAAGCACTAATCCCGCTCTGCTTGTCTTTTTCACTTTCGTGGTTGCCCTTGGACTTCCTGGCAATATCCTGATAATCATCACGGTACAGCAGGTTACAGCAATGCAGACAATGACGAACTACTTGTTAGAAAACGTTGCAGCGGCCGATATCCTCACCCTATTGTTCTCTACGTTGCAATATGCGCTGATATCGCAAAAGGCACTCCACGAGGGGGCGATGGGCAGCTTCTTGTGTAAGTTTGTCACTAACAACTCCGTAGCATTGGTGGCGCTGCTGGCTTCACTTCTGACACTAACAATCCTTGCAACCGAGCGATACCAAGCCCTTTTTTATCCCTTCCAGGACTTGAGGAGACTGTCGGTAGAAAATGTTCGCTATGTAATTGCTGGTGTCTGGCTCGTAGCTGTCTCGGTGTCCCTGCCTATGTTTATCTACATGGACTATGTTGAATCAAAACGCTCTTGTTATCCGACTGGAAACCTACAGCATCTAAATATCTACATATACTGCCTGGTTGTTATCTTCATCATATTGCCTAGTCTGATAATCGGGTTCTGTTATTTTAGAATATTGAGCGGACTGTACTTCACGAACACGATTTGGAACAGTGCTTCATCCGGGCACACGGTCGAAGAGGCTCATGCGAAGCGTCGACTTATTCAGCTATTGGTGATCGTCACGGTTATGTTTTTCATTGCTTTTGTACCATACGGCACATCGCTGATACTGCGCTTCGACTTCATGAACAACCCCAGCTCGCGGGCCGCCAACATTTTGCGCCCCATTACATTGACGTCGCAAGTACTAGTCCTGGTCAACGCTTCTGCGAATATCTTCGTTTACGCGTTTCAGAGCCAAAATTATAGACAAGGATTTAAAGAGGTTATTCGTTGGATCTTTTGCAGACGTTAGTTTTAAACTTGTTTCGTTTCTATACCACTCCCTTCTTTCATTTTTTTGGTGGTGTTCGTTTAAGATTAGTAGTGACAAGAGCTTTGTCTTACATTTAAATACGTGTTTATTTAGCTCTGACCTATGTAATCAGGATTTAGACTTTGACTTTATTAGACAAAATGTACGAAAAAGATCTCTACAGTCTTCTCAGACAACTGCAAGTAACAAATTCACCTAGGCAGACGGGGGGAATTAAACTAAAAAGAATACTGTTAAAAATATTGCGAAGTATGAGGTTTGGATCATTTCCTTTAAGTTAAGAAACATATGTTCAGAGCAAAAACCATACGAAAAAAACCCTCTAATAAGTCAATCATTTGTATGTTAAAGTCATCTCTAAGCCTCTAGAACTTATCTTTAACGCCTCATTCAACACAGGCATTGTCCCTAGTGAATTTAAAGTTGCTAATGTTATCCCAATTTTTAAAAAAGGTTCTCAATATGATCTAT